>APFE031355555.1:105014-118202 GCA_000404065.3 Pinus taeda | reverse complement strand
TTAGGAAGCTGGTATAGGTGGTGATAGACCCATACCGACTGAAAATAATCAAGGTGACGATATTTTTGTGTAACAGGTGTCTTTCTCATCAACTTCTTACAGGTAGTTCTATATGCCCAAAGAACAGCTGCATGCGCACATCCCAATCGTTCCTATTTGCATTACAAATCTTTGTCAAAGCATTCTCTAGGATCTTTTTAAAGGCTTAAACTATGCCATTTTCTTGAGGATGATATAGCGTGCTTTCCTGATGATACATCTAGAATTCTTCAAGCAAAGTAGAAATTGTTTCATTTAGGAAATTGGAACCCCTATCACTCATCAAAATCTTAGGACAGCCAAACCTAGACAAAATGTACTCAAATATGAACTTCGCTATTATATTCATGTTGCAATCCTTCACGGGTTGTACCTCAGCCACCTGGTCAAGTATTTTGTCGTCATGATCAGGTATCATGCTCTTGTCTTCTTTCCTGGTGGTTTAATAGGGCCTACAAAATCTATTTCCCATTTGTTAAATGGTTGTAGCAAGACTGGTGGGTTTAGAGACAATTCATCCCTTCGCAATGCCTTCCCGATCCTCTGACAGACATCGCACACCCTACAATATTCCTTAGAATCTTTCTGAACAATAGGCCACCATAGCCCAGCCCGTAGGATCTTTTGCGCAATCGCTCTTCCCACATAATGTCCTTCAGTAACTCCTCCATGTGCTTCAGCGAGGATACTTTATCGTTCATAATCTAGTACATACCTACGCAAAACTTTATCTGATCCCATTTTATACAAGTTCCCTGCAATGATAGAAAAATTCACATCCCCTTGACCACCAATTATTTCTTTTGTTGTGTCGTATATCCTTTAGGAGTTGTACCTATAGACAAGAATTGGATTATATCTACAAACTGTTCATCTGCAATGCGCACAGCAAAGAGTTGTGCATCAGGTAATCCTTCATCAATACTTGTAGGTTCTTCGCCATTCTCAATCCGCGGAAGGTGATCTAGTCCAACATTTAATCTTACAGGATTCACAACTACTTCAAACTCGTAATCCCGAAATAGCGGTAACCACCTACAAATTCCCGTCCCCCACCCCCCAACACAGGCTTGTTCACCAGGTACTTCAAAGTTCAATGGTTTGTGTACATTTTGAAGTGCACACCCAACAAATAATACCTGAACTTCTGGAGCACATATACCATTTCCAACCCTTCGTGCTCCATGGTTGAATAATTCTTCTCTTCCTTAGACAACTTTTTGTTCGCAAATGCAATCGGATGGTCGATATCTCCTACACCTGGTTGGGTTAACATTGCTCCTAATGCTATGCAAGATGCATCTACATGTACATGGAATTCTTTCTTCCAATCAGGGAACACGAGAATAGGTGTTGTAACCATTTTTTCCTTTAATAAATCTAATATTTTTTGGCAATCATCATCCCAGTAAAACACCACATCCTTCTTCAATAATTTTTCCATGGGCGCGCTGCTCTGCGCATATGCTTTGATGAACTTTCTATAGTATCCTGTATGTCCCAATGTTGTGTGCAACTATTTTACATTCCTTGGAGGCTCCAAATTTATAATCACTGCAATTTTGGCAGTGTCCACCATCAACCCTTGCTTACAAACGACGTGACCCAAAAGTATCCCATATGGCATGCAAAATATACACTTATTTAGATTTAGGGAGATCTGATACTTCCTACAAGTATCCAGCATTAGGAAAAGACTTGAAACGTGCTTTTTCACTAACCCAAACACCGTACAATCATCAAAGTAAACCTCCAAAAACTTATCAATAAATTCTTTAAAACTTGAGACTACCACCCTAGAAAAGATCGCAAGGGAATTCTTATGTCCAAAGGGCATAATTGTATACTGAAAAGAGCCCCATTTTGTGGAGAAGGTAGTCTTAATTTGATCTTCTGGCACAATTTTGATCTTATGATAACATGAGAATCCATCTGTAAAAGTTTAAGCTTCTTGACCACCAACGTGTTCCAAGACTTCATCGGTGAACGGGGTAGGGAATGGATCATGTACACAAGCATCATTCAACTTCTTTAGATCTACGTTGATTCTAACGCCCTTTGTCTTCTTCTCTTGAACTACCATAGGACTAACCCAGTCTGATTCTTCTACAAGCTCAATAATTCATGTTGTAAACATCTTATCTAGTTCTTCGCGCACTTTTTCTTTGTACTTAGGATTCAATCGGTACAGGCGCTACTTTACCGGCTTCGCATTTGGCTTCAGATTGATCTTCATAGCACCCAGATCACTTACTATCCCCTTCAAATCAGAAAACCTTGTTGGAAACAAGTCATGGTATTCTCGTAATAACTCCACGACCTTCTCAACTATGTCCTCATCCTAGTAATCACCTATATTTGCGAACTTTGGTTATATGTCCGACCCAATGTTCACTTGCCTAGTCTTCAATTGTTTTGAGATGTCGGGAACTTCTACCTTAGGCCCAATGACTTCGCGTTGTCCCTCTGACTCAGGGATACTGATATTCCTAGAGTCTTCCTTGCCTTCTTCTGTGGTAACATTGTAGCACTCCAGAGCATGGCACAACTGTGTACTCCAGTCTGGTTGTACCCACATGATAGGCTCTATAGGCACTCTAAATATTGCAACCTTGATTTCCTGTAATGCTTCATCAATACATTTGAATCCATCCTCAAAATTGAATGTTAACATAAATCTTTCCTTTAGAAGGTCCCACTCCATGGTTCCGTGTCGCAACTTTGTTTCTAAATACTAATTCATTGGAATAGTATCCAAAGTGTGGCAGAATATATGTACCCATTTAGGTTGTGGTTCCTCTCCCCATGCTTTCATCCAACGAGCCAGATGCTCGTGCAGATCATCCTTCCGTATTGACATATCCAAACCACAGCTTCATCATCCTACGGTATTCCTTCCAGTTTGCAAAATTGTTCTTATGTGTACCCCACCATCTGGTAGGCGTAGCACTCACCATGATGTCTAATTCCTAGAACCAATGCTCCTCCAGTACATCCCTTTCAAATTTATCCAGAAACAAATTTACATTTCTAAGCCATCATAATATGGTAAATTGCGTACCTTAGTAGATATAAACCAGAGTGATTTAGTAAGCTTGTTACATCACAACATTGACACTTCAAGCAATATATTTTGCCAATGCTTGAGCTCTTCATATGAATCCGAGTTGCAAGAGCTATCCTTTTCCCAAGTAATTCTTCCATCCACCGTAGGGTTGATCCAATCCTCATTCCACACAGTAAGCTTATAGATCTACTCAATATCATCCTCCTCATACTAATCTCATACTGGTTCAGTATACCACACACCCTTGGCTAGATCCAATGGAACAATGACTCTCAGTTCCTTCTTCTCAAACGTCATGTTGTGCTTCTTCAGGTTGATGAATGCATTCATATCAAACGCCCAATCAGTTCTAAGCAATGTTAGGTAGGGATTACTATCATCCACTATTTCGATTACCTCAAAATCAATTATGGCACATGCCCCTTTAATGTCTACAATTAATCCATGTAAGTGCCCCATAGGAATAATCTTTTGTTGGTTCGCCATTCGCAATTGGATTGGGGACCACTGTAGCACCGACTTTCCCATTCTTTCCCAGGTAGGTTTAGGAAAAACATTCGCATCAGATCTTAAATCTAGGATCACCTGGTCCATTTCAAATTCTCTGATTTGTGTAGTCAATCTCATCTCTCGACTAGTCCTTTTCTTACCTTTGTCTACTTTATGCATTATGCGTTGTTCAGGCAGTGGCTTACCCTTGCGAGCACATTTGTTTATCAACTCTTGCAGTCCCTCTACTGCTTTCTAGTCCCTTAGGAGCTTCTTGCAAGTATGGAAGAAGGATGTTAATACTGAAGGATTTGTTTCTTGCGCACCAATGACCTCTTCAGGCTTCTATGTTCATGTACTCTGGGCCTTTGATGTGCAAGCTCCTGAATTTGCAAAGCTCTTTTTCGCCTCCATAAAAGTTTCCTTTGCCTTATGCAAATCGAATTCAACATATTTTTCAGTAGCCTTGAGCACCCATATATTTTCTTTTCGTTGTTTTCCTGTGGCTTTAGCTTCCCTAGTACTTATACCGCTTCACATAACGATATTAATGTTGGGCCCATCTTCACGCAGATCTGATCTCATCATCTGGATGTTCTAAGTGGGCTATTGGTTCTTCTTCTACTACATCTTTGCGATGAACACGAAAAAATCTTCTATAACGTGGTCAAATTCTAGGTAATATTGACAAGAGGGATGTATCAGGTTTTGACAATCTCAAGCAAAGTGACCTAGTTCCCCACAATTGTAACAAATAATATGTATATGACCTCTTCCAGCTCCTCCCCCTTGTCCTCTTCCTCATCCTTGGAATCCTCTGTGTGTTGCAGTTGTGCCTTGATCCTGCCAAGGATGTGTCTTAGCCTGTACTCTATATTTTGGGGTTTTGTCCATCATTAGCTTATAGCTTCAACAATTGTGCTCATCATGGCCTACAGACTTACAAAAATTGTAGAACAATTGTTGGGGAGTCTTTACAAACTTCTGCAATAGATGGCAGTTGTATATTAAATGTTTTCCTGTTATTTGGCAGATAGTGCACCATGGCACCACATCGTTACCTGATCCAACAAAATTTTCTGGCTTTAGGGGGATTGGACCTCCCCCAATTAGATAGTTATGATATACCAAGCAATGATCCTTGTTGTGACCATTCCCTTTGCACTTTAAGCACCATAATTCAACACATGTCTCATTTTGAACTTCTTTCCCCTTTTTGAGACCCTGGAACTGCATATGCAGGCTAGCCAACTACGACTGAATCTGTTGCACTCCCAGATTCATACCCTGAATAGGCAAAGCCTCCAACTTCATAGAAATTTCCAGTGCTTCAACCTGCGATCCAACCTTCTATTGTGACAATGGTAATTGTAAATGACGTAACATCGAAGCAATATATCAATCCTTATGTTGCTCATCTGATATATGTAGATTAGCCTATTGTAGCAAGCATTTCAAACTTTGATAAAAATCCCATGTAGATTCATTCACCTTCTGCTTAATTTATTTGAACACAGTCACAGACTGGGCTTGAGGCTTAGGCTTTCTAAATTCATTATTTAGCGCATCTTTTGTGTCTTTCAATGACATAGTTGAATGAGTCATATTGTACTTAATATACTAACTCAACACCCTGTCTTGTCTTGCAATGTTGTGACCAACTTCGCTTTCTTCAAATTGTCATCCGTTATCTACATTGACTTCCACACAGCATCTGCTACAAACCAAAATTGATCAGGGTCTTTTGTCCTCGGACACTTGAATATAGGCATCTTCATAGTGTTCACCATACTGTATAGTGGAGGTGGAGGTGGAGGTGTAGGTGTGTGAGGTGGAGGTGATGGCGGAGCTGGAAGTGGATGGATGTGGTATTCCCGCAATACCCTAATCTATAGCCTACTACACACCTTGAGGTGTCTTCAAACTAATACTTTCTTCGTCGCTATCAGATGCTCCCAAAAAGGACTGTACTCAGCACTTGAATATAGATCTCTTCTGAATGGTTTCCCACTTTGCATAGCTCCCATTGAGTATCGTCTAAACATTAATTTAGTGGCATAACCCATTTCTAGCACAACATCATTTTAATCCAAGTTTTAAGAGACTTCATACCTCTTGTTCCTTTGAAAAATTGGTGTTCATAATCGACAGACTTCGCGACCTTTTTCCTAATCCTTCCAAGCGCTTCACTAACTCTGGAGTCCACATAATAGGGTTATCCATCGTCTAGGTAGGTTTACCATCCACCAATTTACTTACCATTCATATAATTCACATGGAAAAGAGCATAATAAAACTTTGAGTTCCTCTATATACAGGTATCTATGCAACCACTATTCTTTCGTCAAGTGCAGATTCCTATTTTCTTGGGCTGCAAACTCGTGCAGCTTCCAATCTATCCACTTTTCAATCTTCTTCTTAGTCAGTATCCACTTACGTCACATCATACATTCCTCATATAGATCCACGTCCCGAAAACAGAACCATTTGTTGGCTTGAGGGGGCTTGGACACAGGTTCAAAGTTAGCTGCACTAACCAACAAAACCGTACATTGTCGGCCCTTTTGGAAACAACCCGCATAGCACAGGCTTCAATCTCACCCGAGGCAGTATTGGGGGATGCCAGAACTAGGTTTCTACATCCAAAGGACTATGTGACATGTTTCTACCAAAGTTAGGGCTTTATCTCGACCTTCATGAACCCTTCCCTTAAACCCGGAAGTTACAACAATTAACAGTGATCATGTTTATGCCCTTTGTTGATTGCACTAAACATTCATAACATCGTATAAATAAATAGATCTATGTCTTCACGAATATATTAAGTACTTCTCCTGCTTAATTGCATTCAACATATCAAAAAAATACAGTAAATTCAGAGAGAAAACAGTGATACACATATACACAGATAGTTCTTCAAATCAATCCTTTATAATGTCTTAGATCTTCAATTATAGTCTTTCCAACCCTACGCACACAGCTACAGGGTCTCGCGCACTCAGTTGTAGACTTACCAAGATCTCTACGCACATAGTTGCAAGAGCCTTCCCCTTCACACAAGTGCAGAATAGACAAAACAAACTCAAATCATGCACTTCTATGCTTAGCTGCCTCCTATGACTTCCTTTTATATTCTTCTTCATTACAATACCACGGTTCACGAACCATGGGTGGGTCTCAAACAGCTTGACTCTTAACAAATTAAGGGGATCTGACCTTCTAAAATCCCCTTTGACTCCTATCAATTTGTGCTACTCACACTTTGCTTCTCCAAATGCAGAAACTTTACAATATTTAACAAAACTTGACCTAGGGGACCCCATCCCAACAATGACCTACCTTCTGCTCACTTCCTCAGTGGGAAGTTCATTCCAAATGAACAACCAACCAATTTAGACCAAAATGTGCTAGCGTAAGAGGAAAAGTGAATTCCATATTGACAGTGACCCCTTGTTGACAAAAATAGCACTGACATAAAGACCTCCCCTTAAGCCCAACGCCTTGCACAATAACAAGGCCCAATCTTACTTCCCTTTTTCCATGTTCTTCCCCTCCTTATTCAACTCTTGCTCAAGCCTCTCTCTCTCAGCACATGGCATAGTAACAAGTCTCAGTAAGGCCTCCTCTCATTCCTTTTCAATTTAAGTTGCACTGACATAGTCTTCCTCTCTTTCCTTCCTACCACATGGCACAATCTTAACCAATAAGCTCATCAACCTTGTTCCTTGTGCTTCCCCACTATGGTGGACCTTGAAGATCCACTTCTTCATAGCACATGGAAAAGTAAAAATGAACAGTGGTGCCTTCCCAAGTCACTATTGAGTTTAATTGTACCTTCCTCATCAAGCCCTTCCATTATAGTCCTCACACGGGCCTATCATAAGCAGCTTCTTCCATGAGCTAGGTAGAGATAGGATAGATGTTTTCAAGACTAATTTTACCTTGTCATGAGTGATCTTCATTGGCATGAGTACTTTCTCAACATGACAAGGTGATTCCCAAGGAATATAGTAAGGAGAAGAGAAAAAGAAGTACTTACAGAGAAGAAGCACAAAGAATAACTATCATGAAGACATGAAGCAGATCTTGGACCACGACAGAATGAAAATTTTGTATGATAACTTAGAAGGTCCTGATGTTGATCCATGACACTCTGGAGGGTGAAGATGAAGATCAAAGAATAACTTTCATGAAGATTAATTATTGATTATATCTTTCATAAAGAATTCAATGACATAGAAACAAGGAGAGTAGCTTGGCATTTCTACCTCATCATGTAGTCAATGTCATCACTACCAAGTAGTGGCTTGTACAAGTGTCATTACAATGCTAAATGTGTCCATGTGTCATGCCACATCATCATGTGGAAGGTAATGATGTATTTTAAATAAATGGACAAAATGTTATGATTGGAAGTCCAATAGTCACATGTTGAATATGAAAAGTCACATGTGGAAAAATGAGTCAAATAGAAGTTCAAGAGTCATTAGGAAAGTCCAAAAGCCTTATATAAGTTCAAAGGTCACATTGGAAATCTAAGAGTCATGAGGGTAGTTCAAGATTCATGGAGATATGAGAGGTCATTCCTCTTGTTATAAAAGCAAACTCATAACTCAAGCAAGGGGCTTTCTGAAGGCTTAGGCTTTGGAGAGCTAGCTTTGGCTTCTTGAACTTGGCATTGGAGAGAATGCTCTTTTGGAGAAGCAAGAAGTGACTCAATGTTCCAATATTGGAACCAGTGGCGTGATATTATAACTGTGTACTTGGATCTTTTACCTAATAATTAGAAGCTCAATGATTCAACACATTTTCATGCATGTATCACGAATGTAGCGAGACTATTCTCTATATGTTTATGGTATGTGTTTTGTATAGAAGTACTAAGGAAACTAAACTACTTCAACGGCTATGGTAGTCATCTTGTTGAACGTGTGTTGTATCTAGTTTAATGATCGTTGAATCTATGTGAACTATTTAACTAGATAACTAAAGAATCTTTCCTTTCTCTCGTGTGCCTCTCTTAGGTTAGTACTACTACTTTCCTTCCAGAGACTCACTCTTGTGTCCTCTCGTGAAGGTCTCCTTTTACACATTTCAATCGGTGTTTCACAATGTCAACTTACCTGCTTATTCAAAGTTCATGTGCATAATCTCTTATGTTATCCATTGAAACCAAGGCGAACCTTATAACTATGGTGGTTGGGCCTATACTCCATATGGGGCTCCTACTCCAAATGGTGTGAGGTCTAGTTGGGACTTCACATTAGGGAGACCCCCTGTATGTTGACAGTATCCAACACCGTCAACATTTTGGTGCTACAATTAGGACTAGATGACAAGTTGTTCCCACTGAGTCTATTTTAAATCTCTCATTTTAAATGTATTTTTCCCAATTTATAATCCCGAGATTTTTTTCTAAGGATCTTGTTTTTACCATCCCCAAGGAAATTGTTCATAACTTGTCTCAATTTCAGGTTGATGCCAAGGGTGAACTAACTATCCTTGATCATATGTTTCAATTTGCTAATTTTTGTCTTACTAATGGAATACATTATAATAATTTCATGGCCAAATTGTTCACTCTCACATTTGAAGGCCAAGTCAAGAAATGGTATCATACATTTCATGTTGCTTCTATCCATTTGTTTGAGAAGATTGTTAAGGAGCGTCGTGAAACCTTTGACAGGTATAATTATCAGGATGTATGTGATAGAATATATTTTCTTAGAATGAAACCTGGTCAATCTACAAAGGATTTTCTTAATTGTTTTTTTCACCTTTGTTATGAATTTCCTAAGGGAGTGATCGATTCAGATTTCATCATGGAAAATTTTCAAAGTTTCATTATACTCACCTTGAGATATTTTGGATCTGAAACCCCCGATGATTCTTCTTCTCCAACTTCTGCAAACCATGAGACACCCCTAATTGTAGAAGAGGAGCTTACTATTCCTTTTTTTCCTTGTCCTCCTTTTCCATTACCAATTTGGGTGCCTCTTAGTGAAGACGTTGAAGTTGGGAAATATGAAAATCAAATTTTTGATATGTCTATTCAACCTCCATCCTCTTCTCATGATCTAGATATTATTGAGGTGAACTTTGAGTGGTTCATTAATTGTTTGGCGCTTTGAGTGAATGTTGATCCCTTGATTTTTCAAGATCATATTACTACACATAAGCCCTATGTTAAATCTGATCTAATTGAAAACATGGATACTCTAAAACATCTACCATATGTGTTTCATGATTCCATGTTTTTATCATCTGCTTGATCAACATATTTTAACTTTCAATGATGTTCAATCTATTGTTACAAGCAATAATTAAGAATAAGGTAGTTGTATTTCACATGTAGAGGAGCAAAGTGTTGGAGATATGTCTTATCTTTCTTCCCTCTTTCAAGATGATAATTTCACAACTTTGGTCAATCATCGATATTCTAACCTCGATTATTTGTCAAATGATTCTGAATCTTTCATTAAAGTTGATACTTTGGACAACCACCACCTTAACATTCTTATTTCCATTAATACATATGGTGATGAGTGCCCAAGTAAATCAGATGTAATATTTTCTTCTTCAAATGACTTATATTTGTAAGGTATTGATCCAGAAGGTGTTTCTCATACTTTACAATCTTCATCTATGGGTTGGGATACTCATTCAATTTAGAATCATCTTGAAATTTCATTAATCCATACATCTTTGGATGACAAACTTGAAAAGGTAAGTTGTCAAGTCTTTTAATATTCAGTATACCTGGTTGAAGAAAAATGGTATCAATATTAATGTTACATTGGTATGCATGTTTTTTACCATTATGTTGATGACAATGATATTTATCCATTATTTTTGCAAGTTCAATCTAGGTTAGTTACAACTCGTGCTCCTCTTCCTAGATCTTTTCATTCTTTCTCACCTCTAGCACACTACTCATCGTACCCAAACATGTTTAATAAGTTTGTCACACTAGAAACCCCTCTATATCCTTTAGACATTTATTCGGCTACTCATGATTGCAATCAAGTACATTATGGTGTGATTCTACAATCAGACGATGAAAAGTTTGAATCTATCATTCATGATTTGTTCAACTTTAAATCTTTCATAAGTCAGGGAGAAGATGTTCCAACTCGCTCTGCTTGAGGGATTTTTATGATTGATAAATTTAAATGCTCTACCCATCAAGATTATAATATAACTAATCTTAAATATGATCAAACCAGTGGCACTAACAATGTTTTCATTAACACATTTGATGGTAGTGGTGCATGTATATCTGTTGATTTTTTTTTGCCACCTAAATTTGATGATCCACCGTCAGAAAGTTCAAAAACCTGCCAGGAAGTCGAGGAACTTCAGAACTTGTTGATGGTTATGTCAAGTTCTCACAATACTGTTGAGATCTCTTAAGTAAGTTGGTTCCAGATTTTCATGCATAATTCCTTCCTTAATATTCATCCATTGGGTGTGAGTTCATTCTTAAAGGAATTTCAACATTTCCAAGTTAATCTTCTTAATCGTCAATATAAACTTTCTGAGAAAATAAAGGATTCTTGTTTGGTTAGTCCCTTTTTATGTGAATCCCTTTTGTTAAACAAAGATTTGTAGAGAACACATTTTGCATATCTTTACAAACTTAGAATATGTCATTCTAATTATCAAGATAAAGATCATTCTGGGTTGGAGGATTTCTCTTTGTCTAACTCTTTCGAGATCGATTACCTTCTCATTTCTCTTGTGCATGTTTCAAAGTTAATTATATTCATGACACTTTCTCTTATTGACTGTTTGCAAATGCTTCAATCATTTAGCAGACCAAAACCCTTGTGTTGATACAGATATTGGGTCTAATTTAACATATATTTCCAATATTTTGGCAGCTCAGTATCCTGGTTGGTTTCTTGGATTTACGATGTCAACAACTATTTTCAATGCCTTAATATTTTTCATCGTTGGCGTGGTGTCTAATCAGATACAAAAGGGAACCAATGGAAAATCAAGAATCTTATGTATTAACCAACCAATCTGATCATAACACTGGTCCTAACAAGTATCACCCGATTGATTATTTTCCTACCGACATATCTGATGATAGTTGTTTTACAGCGGTTGGTTTTGTTGAATCTATTGATTTATATGATTCATCATTTCACAATTTAGTTGTTTGTCAAATAGTTGAGGTACTTCAACGTGAGTTGATGGTTATGTTAGGTCCCCACCATATTTACAATATTTCCCAGCAATATCAAATTGAATTCCCCTCAGAATATTCTCTTTGTGATTCAAATGCTTTGATTGAAAATTCATTTGCCTATTAGTTTCAGGGTTTTCAATTTAGTCGTTTTCAATATTCAAATCCAATTCCTGAATGGTTAGAGAAATCTTCCCTGGCAAGATTTGTTGCAAACAATAAGTTTTTATGTTTCTTATTGTTTGCAAAAACTAAGAATACAGATGGATGTACATTCGCAAGCAACCCCCAAGGTTTGTATGATCGACATATCAATAAAAAAGGTAAATCTCAAACTAGTTAGTTCATTGTGTATGTTTTTCAAGTTTTTATCTTTTATTTTTCACAATGATTTATATTGCTTTTAATTGTTGGTATCTTTGTGTTTGCATGTCAGGAACTATGGTCGTTACATTGGAAATATCATTATACTTGACCCTAATCTTCTAGCTAGTCAAGTTAGGAGTAGTCTTAGCTACATTATTTTTCCCTCTAGCATTCATCCTACACTTTCTCTCCATTTAGTCTTTCCTTTGTTTTCTTACTTTGTCTTGTTTGTTGTTTTGTGTTTAGATTTCCATTGCTTGTTCTTTAGTTTTGTTTCTTTTTTTTGTTGTGTCTTTCCTTCCATGCTTTCTCAATAAAAATTTGCATGAAAGATGTTTCTCTTGGCTCAAAAGACAATGCGACAAAACTTGAAAAGGGAAATTGGGATGAAGAACAATGCTTGGCTTATCTATTATCCTCTTCTCTATCCTGAGTTTGCATATCTTCTAAAGCCAATGATGTCAGAATGGAAAATACAATCCATTCGAATGAAAATATTTGAGAAGAACCATGACACTCATATTTGTTCTAGGATCTTTATTCCTTAACTCGGTGTTGTAATTGAATGGTGTTTTGCACGCTGATCCAATCAAGAAGTGAAGGGAAAGGGTAACATTAATAGCAATCAAACCAATATCAAAGGTTTATATACCTATCTCTAAAGGAACAACCTCTCCTACTCTCAATAAGTCGGGATCCCTATTCCACCCCGATAAATAAAGAACTTCCTAAGAACAGTTCTATAAATAAAATAAATAAAGGATGAAAGAAGAGAAAGGCTTCTTATGTAGAGAGTTGAAGCAAGTAACTCCGTTGGGGTATTATTCAGACTCGTTGGTAGCGAAGTGATGTGTGTGTTCCTATAGTGACTCCATTGAGGTATTTTCCAAGCCTACTTGTCATGCGGAAAGAGTTATTTTTGCGGACAAAACTAACCTCCCTAGGAGTCTAAGACTCTCTAGTGACAAACAAGACAATTAAGAGCAATCCTTCTCTAAACATACATCATTCTATGAGAAACCAAGTGTTTTTC
>APFE031355555.1:65425-83976 GCA_000404065.3 Pinus taeda | reverse complement strand
TCTTTCTTTCGAACGACCTCTAACCATCATAGCTTCTGATGTAGAGGGTTCGGAATGCGACTTCCTCCTTGTTTCTTCTGATAATAAGGATGCAACTACATCATCAAACTCAATAGTTTCTGATGAACTAAGACGTATAGAAGTAACAAAATGATCCCATGATTCAGGCAACGAGCACAATAAAGTAATAACTTTATCCTCGGATGGAATTTTTACTTATATACTTTTTAATTGCACAAGAAGAGTATTAAAAACATTTAAATGATCAACAATCGATGTACCTTCCTTCATTCGCAAACCGTACAATTGTCGCTTCAGGAGAATCCTATTGGTTAAGGATTTGGTCATGTACAGTTTCTCCAGTTTCATCCACAAACCAGCAGCTGTTGTCTCCGACACAATATTAAACAAGACATTGTCCGCCAAGCATAATCGAATGGCACTTACAGCTCTTTCATCCATTTCGTACCACTCATCGTCTGTGATGTTGTAAGGTTGTTTGGATTTACCCATCAATGCCTTTACCACGCCTTGTTGGACAAGCAAGTCATGCATTTTCACCTTCCAGATCTTGAAATTATTCTTGCCATTAAATTTCTCAATTTCAAACCGGGCACTTTGAGTTTTCGCCATTTTGTATCAAAAAACACAATAATCTCCAATATCAACGTTTTAAATACCAGCAATAAAAAAAAAAAAAATTGCCTATGCCTTTAAAACAAAAAATATCTTCCCTTCACAAAAAAAAATTCTGCCTTTGCATTTGTTTTTACACAACCAAAAAAACTGCCTTTTTTTTTGCACTTCACAAAAAAAAAATTCTGCCTCTGCCTTTGTTTTTACAACCACTAGCCAGCAATCAACCCAATGTTAGCTGATATACAAATTCACCATATGAAGGCAATTCAAACAAAAAAACAATTTGCAGCAAATCCAGCCGCCCTTTCAAAAAAAAAAATTGATAACATGCCAGAGGATGAACAAAAATAAAAGTAGCTACAAATCTTTGTTGAATCTCATATTTTCCAATATTTATGCAGCCTCAAACTTGGAAATACCATCAAACTCTTATGCTGGAGGATAAAAATAAATAAAAAATTTGCAACTACAAAATCAGACTGAAGTGGCAGCGTCTCACAACTCTTCAAGAAACAACTCTCATAGAAATCTGGTTCTCACTTCTTAGTCTCTGGAAACTAGCGGTATCTTTTGTCCTGGTGGATGAGTGGGCTCTCAACAGTTTCACATGTTCGGTATTATCAACAAACTCAAACTGAACCCGGATGTATTTTGTTTCACCATACTTCGAAGACAGTTACTTTTGAAAATGCTTGGTTGTTATCTTGAAGATTAGCATTTAAACACCATGCAACTTTCGGTTGTCATGATGGCTCCTCTATTGCGAATAAGAAAGGAGATCGATTAAATGCTAATTTGAACTTCGGCCAATTTAAAAAACAGCGCAAGGGAAATTACATTCTCAACGCATCAGCAGTTTATAAAACCGGCTCCACGCAGCAATCATGAATGCACCATTTAATATGATAACTGTGATATACATCAAGGGAAGACCTATGCGGAAAATTAAGGTGCAGAAGTTGGTGCTTAACAGAAGCTACTGTTCAACACCTAACAGCAAATATTATTACACACAGCAATATTATTATGCACCAGCAAAACATACCAGGTCAACAGCGTACTCCATGGCTCCGCGCAGGTATTATAGTGCTCAGCGTGCACACGCAGCAACAAAACCTTCAGCACCACATAGCACCTCAGCGCTCTAGCTCTTCCAGGCAGCACCTCCAACATGCTCTGATACCAATTGTTGGATCAGGTGCACAGCAAAACTAAATTAAAAATACAGCAGAAGCACATATAACATAGTATTTAACATGGTTCACCCAACCAATCTGGGCTATGTCCACCAAACATAGGCATCAGGAATTTATTAATCAAATTGGAGATTACATCAAGAAATCCTCACACTCTCTTAGCAAACCATCCGAATGATTTCCTGTTATATAGCATAGAGAATCTAACAGCCTCATAACTCCCTCACATCAAATATAGGAGGCATTAACTCCCTCCAAACAACCTGGAGCTAATCTAGAATTGTATCCCTATTGTTGTCATCAGCTGAGATTTTTCCTATTTTGTTACAAACAGAAAATCTCAACAAAAATAAATTTTCTATGATTTAAAGGATGGTAAATTAAGATAAATTTTTTTTTTATCAGGCCATAGCAATTGTAATCGAGCTGAACACTGCCATGCAAAAGTTTACATTAAAATTTGACAATTAGACCTTAAATATTTGATTATTATATATATTAAGTTGTCATATTCAAAACTCAGCCATTAGATGCTGGTGTGTCATTTTCAAATATAGAATGGTCTTTTAAATATACTACTAAAGATATTTATGTTAATTATAAGTTAGACATCTTATACTGATCCAAAAAAATTTCCCAATAGGATTTGGACTCTAACCCATCTACAATATTATAACTCCAGTGTATCGAAATGACATCCCTATTGGTGAGGTAGGCATATGATCATATATTTATCTCTGCACTTGTTGAACATAATGGAGAATATCCTAGAATAGGTAGAGTTGGTTCACGTAGCCTCATGATAGGAATTAGTTTCTATTTCTTAGGATTTTGTTCTAACTTCCCTAAAACCATGTATTCTATTTAATGTATAATGTTGATAAATAATGTAGAGCATTTTGCAGAGCCAAACTCTCCTGGTTCAGACTCTCTTTCATAGAGCTGACCAGTGGGTTTTATTTTTTAATACAAACATTTCCATTTTTATCATGGTATCAGAGCATCAGGGCTGAGGAACCTGTATGCTGGCTGGTGGGTGGTTCTTTGAACCGAAATCGTCATAGGTTTTGAGTGGATAGTCACAACGATACACTACTACATTTCTCAAAATTTTCATTTTTTCAATTGTCACAGTTTTCCAGTGCACAGTTGCAACTAGTCTCAGAAAATTGGTGTATTTTTGCAAATAGTCTCGGAAAATTGGTGTTTATCTGCGACCTAGCCTCAGCTATTGGGAAAATATCTGCGACTATCGTGTAAATCAAAGAAATTGCAAAGGGAGCCAAGAACAAGGTTGTAGCTGTCAGAGAAGCTGAGTGGGGAAGCCAAGAACAAGGTTGTAGTTGACAACAGGAGGTTGTTTGGACGCTGAGAAGAAAGCCACGGTGATCTGTGCGTGTGTTGCAAGATCGAACAACAGTGATCTGTCTCTGGCACAGTTTTGGGTAAATTTAACATTTTTTACCTGTCGAATTTTTTTTCTAAATCACCAAGTTGAATAACAATATATTTGAAGCATGCATGAATGAGCATAACAAGCTCGATGGTTCCAATTATCCAAATTGGAAGTTTAAGATGCAGACTCTGCTAGAAGTGCAGAGTGCTTGGACGATTGTGAATGGGGATGATTCGAGGCCCGCGGCTGAATTAGCATCGGTCCTAGATTGGGAGAAACGAGAAATCAAAGCAAGGACAATGTTAAAGATGTCAGTGAAAGGTTGTATTATATCGCACATCAGAGAAGGTAAGTCAGCTAACAAGATCTAGGGAACTCTGAAGGAATTGTACGAGATTAGAAATTCAAATCGTCTTTTGTTCCTCAAGAGTAAGATCCTGTCCATGAAGATGGAGGAGAATGAAACGATTGCTTCATTTGTAGCAAGGATCAAGGATCTGAAAAAACAAATTATCAGATATTGGTCATACAATGGACGATACAGATCTTGTGACCATTACAATGAATGGTGTCACTGATGATTATCAGATGTTCATCACTGGGATCAATGTTAGAGAAAAGATCCCACGTTTTGAAGAGCTAACAGGTATACTGATGCAGGAAGAAGAGAGGAGATCGACTCTGAAGCCCCAGAGTGTCGATCTTGCATTGGTGGCGAGGAAGAAATTCTACAAAGGGAAAGGAGGCCCACAACAACAAAACGGAGAAAGTTCACATAAACGGCCAAATATGACCCAAGGTATGCACCCGAATAAAAACTACTCTGAATCTAAATGTTTTTATTGCAGAAAATTGGGTCATATTGCCAGAGAATGTAGGAAAAAGAAATATCATGAAGAATAATAGAAGCTAAAGAGACATGCAGGTCATCTCGCGAATGGTGATCAAATGCAGAATTTGAGATTGTTCATGGCAGATCGTGATGAAAATGTTGATGCAGACATTTGGTATGTAGATTCAGGAGCGTCAACACACATGACAAGGAACAAGCACTGGCTAGAGGATTTTAAAGAGATCAAGAAGGTTACAGATTTACCTAGGAGATGACAGAAGTCATCAAATCAAAGGATGTGGGAAATTTTTTGTCATTCTACTTGATGGTAATATAAAAAAAAATTATAATGTAATGTATGTGCCTGGCATAACAAAGAACTTGATTTCTATATCAATGATTACAGATCAAGATTTGAAAGTTGAATTTTTAAAATTTAATTGTTACATTAAGGATCTTCTTGATGGTATGAAGACAATTGCTACAGGGATCCGAACAGGAGGACTGTACAAGTTGGATGTGAGACCTGCACCTATTCGAGCATTGACAACTGCGACCCTGACTACAGAAGAGCTTTGGCACCAGAGATTCAGCCACATCAATTACAATGATTTGTTGTTACTACAGAGGAAAGAAATGGTAAGAGATCTTCCTATGCTAAAGCAAGTACATAATGATTGTGATGCTTGTACTTTAGGAAAATTGCATAGAGAAGAATTCTCTGTTAGAGTAGAAAGGAAACAGAGGAATATACTAGAGTTAGTGCATACAGACCTTTGTGGTCCCATGCAGACAAAATCATTAGGAGGTGCAGTGTATTTCCTACTGTTTATTGATGACTGTACGAAGTTTTCTTGGGTGTATTTCTTAAGTAAGAAGAGTCATACATTCGAATACTTTAAGCAGTTTAAAAATATGATTGAAAGACAAACATGGAAACAGATAAAAATTCTCCGTTCTGATCAAGGGGGAGAATATAGGAAAGATGAGTTGATCAGATATTGTAAAGATCATGGAATTTTGCAGCAGTTTACAGTACCCCATACTCCACAGTAGAATGGAGTAACAGAAAGGAAGAACATAACTCTAGTGGAATTTGTGAGAAGCATGCTGAAAGGTAAGAATATTTCAAATGGTTTTTGGGCTGAAGCAGTGAGTACTGCTGTTTATTTAAAAAATAGGAGTCCTGCAAGAAGTCTTGAGTTTAAAACTCCTTTTGAAGCTTTGTATGGATATAAGCCTGCAATAAAACACTTAAGAATATTTGGATGTAAAGCATTTGCCCACATACCCAAGGAAGATAGAAAGAAATTAGACTCAAAAGCCATCAGATGCACTTTTATAGGGTATTGTCCGTCATATAAAGCATACAGATTATTTAATCCCTCTACTCACAAGATATTTGTTAGTAGAGATGTTAAATTCCATGAGTAGGATAGTGAAGAAACTGATGAGCACTATGATGGATGGGACATTCCGTACTTTGAAGAAGAGGACGCAAAGAATAATCAAGATCAGTAGCGAACAAAGGCAGAGGATGAACAACAACAACAATAGCAGGAACAACAACAACAACAACAACAACAATAACAGCAACAGTAGCAACAACAACAGCAGCAGCAACAGGAAGAAATAAGGTTTGAAACCACCACCCCGCCACTCAGGAGATCAGGTAGGAAAGCTCAAATGCCTGCAAGATATAGGGAAAATGCATTTATAACTAGTATGATGAATGTTGTTGAACCGTCTAGTTATAAAGAAGAAAATGAAAGTAATGAATGGAAAACAACCATGGAATAGGAATATGATTCAATAATCAAAAATAACACTTGGGAATTTGTATAACTCCCTAGAGGAAAACAAGTCATAGGTTGAAAATGGTTATATAAACTGAAAATCAATGTAGATGGAACTATAGAAAAACTAAAAGCTAGGTTGGTTGCAAAGGGGTATACACAAAAAGAAGGGATAGATTATGAAGAAACCTTCGCCCTTGTAGCTAAATTGAACACCATCAAAATGTTAATCACCTTAGCTACTAAGAAACATTGGATGATGCACCAACTAGATGTAAAGTCTGCATTTCTGAATGGGGTAATGAAAGAAGAGGCTTATTTAGAGCAACTGGAAGGGTTTTTCCAGAAGGGAAAAGAACATTTAGTCTGTAGGTTGAAGAAAGCACTCTATGGACTAAAACAAGCTCCTAGGTCATGGTATGAGAAAATTGATTCATTTTTCTGCAAGCTGGCTATAATAGAAGTAAGAATGACCCTAATCTTTACACCATGAAAGATGAACAAGGGTGCGTAGTGATGATTTCATTATATGTATATGATTTGATAATTACAGGTGATGTTATATATCTAATTGATGAAATCAAGCAGTAGATGTCACAGATGTTTGAGATGAAGCATCTCAGTGAACTCAGATATTGTTTAGGTCTTGAAATCTGGAGAGATTCAGGTCAAACATTTCTGTCTCAAGCAAAGTATGTCAAAGGCCTGTTAGTGAGGTTCAGAATGAATCAAGTGTAAGCTGGCACTAGTACCATTGCAGGACAACATCAAATTGCAGTGTGAGGATGGCTCAAAAGCGGCGGATGCAACACTTTACAGATAGCTGGTTAGGAGTCTGATCTACCTAACCACCACTAGACCTGATTTGGCTTATGCAGTCAGCGTGTTAAGCCAATTTATGTCTAAGCCACTTGAAAGCCATTGGAATGCAGCGAAGAATGTTTTGAGGTATCTACAAGGTACTATAGATTATGGAATTATTTACACTGACTCTTTTGATGTTAGACTAGCAGGATTTGCAGATTCAGATTGGGTAGGAAATGTAGATGATCGCAGATCTATAACAGGTTATGCATTCAGTCTTGGATTTGGGGTGATCACTTGGAGCAGCAAGAAGTAGAACACAGTCTCCTTGTCCTCAGCAGAAGCGGAGTATCAAGCCATGTGTGCAGCAATGTACGAGGTGGTTTGGTTGTGAAGACTTCTCCAGGATGTTGGGGAAGAACAAATAGTCACAACAATAATCAGATGTGATAATAAAATTTCAATCAAGCCGACCAACAATCCGGTGTTTCACAAAAAAAAAAAACATATTGATACTCAATTCCATTTTGTAAGGGAGAAAGTGCAATCTAAAGAAATTCATCTGGAATATTGTAATAGATGTGATAATATTGCGGACAATTTCACTAAGCCCCTTGGAAAAGTAAAATTTCAAATGTTTAGGAAGATGTTAGGCATATATGTGAACCCATTCTCCATTAAGGGGGAGTGTTGAAGATAATGGAGAATATCCTAGAATAGGTAGAGTTGGTTCACGTAGCCTCAAGATGGGAATTAATTTCTATTTCTTAGGATGTTTTTCTAACTTCCCTAAAACCATGTATTCTATTTAATGTGTAATGTTGATGAACAATGTAGAGCATTCTGTAGAGCCAGACTCTCCTCGTTCAAAATCTCTTTCATAGAGCTGACCAGTGGGTTCTATTTCTTAATACAAACATTGCCATTTTTATTAGCACTTAATACGTTCATTTGGATGGGGGGTGGACTAATCTCTTCATACTGTTGTTTTAAATCCATTGATTAAATCTGGCTCCTACTAGACTTCCTATTGTGCCATGGGGAATGCAAGCATTATTGGAATACTTCAAGGGATACTATGCTAATCCTCCTCTAATAATTTATGAAAACGGTATTCTCGTGTGCTTGTACTACAGTATTGAAATTCTATGACCCTGTTTTGAATTGTGTTCACATCCATGAGTACGATATGGGCGGTCCAACAATGAATCTCTTCCACTTGCAGATGCATTAAACGATAAGCCAAGGGCAGCCTACCTCCATGATTATCTTCAAAGCTTGCTTGCAGCTGTCAGGTACATTAGCCAAATACCATATCACATTCCAACTTCAAATGTTGTTTATATTTTTCTTTGCAAAATAATAAGGAGACAAGTATATTTATTAAATTTGGAAGAGTATAAATTCATCTATATTTATAAAATTTGGAATTTTTTTTTTTTAATTTTACTTTATTTTTCTCAAAATTTATTAAAAAAATGTCTTTTATTCTATCCCATAGTGGTTAAGATAAAAGTCTACATTTTTTTTCATGAAATTGTTTGACAACATAGGATGCGATGGCTGAGTTCTTACCAAATTGGAGTGGAAGTTTATGCAGGAATGGATCAAACACATGCGCATATTTTGTGTGGAGTTTGGTTGACAGTTTCAAGTTTATATATGGTTATACAATCCGCTATGGGCTGTATTACGTGGATTTCAAACATGAGATTTGAAGAGGTACCCAAATCTTTCTCTTTGCTAGTACACTCATTTCTTAAAGAGATACATAGATCATCAACCTGTATTTAATGTATTTTAATAAATAGATATGGGCAAGCATTCATTGAACAACTATTGCCCACACTCCACAAACACTTGCAGCATTTTGATCACACTCAACAACAACATCATATTAATTATTTTGCTCTATCATGAATTAAATGTAAAATCATATGTTGATTTAAATATGAACGTAAAAGTCATTTTGTAAGAGATAAGGTAAGAGAGTTAAAGAGAAAAAGAGCTTAGAGTCTCTGAGGAGAAAATGGAGGAGCAAATTTTGGTGGGCACGTGAAAACAACACTTATTATGTTTTAATTTGTGTTATTTGGCGTGAAGTGTTTTGTTTTTACTTGGTGAATGATTTGCAGCCTCATGTGAATGTATTTGCAAGATTTAGAAATCAATCCTAAAATTCTCTCAATAGCTCGCGAAATCCAGGTCCACCAAATCAGCTTCACGAATGTCATAGAGCTGTGCGAAATTACCTCCGCGAAGTTGAGCTGAAAGTAGCTTCACAAAATATTGTACTCTTCCTCTTCACCTAAATTTTTCTTCAATCTTTCTAACATGGTATCAGAGCAAGTTAAATATTGTTAGTGTAAAAACAAGTGTTTTTACTATTAAGAATTATTTTGAAGGCAGATTGCTTTTAGCATATTTACTAGTAGGTAGAATTTTTTTTTTACCTTCGGAAATGGCAACATAAAGCACAAGCTTGACTAGTCCTCAAATACCTCAGTTTAATGGAAAAAATTATGATTATTGGGCTATTACAATGAAGGGCTTGTTTTCTTCTCAAGACATTTGGGATTTGGTGGAGAATGGTTTTTAAGAACCAGTAGATGCAGCAGTGTACAATGCCTTATCTCAACATGAAAGAGATTTGTTAAGGGACAACAGGAAGAAGGATTCAAAATCCCTCTTTTATATTTTCCAAGCAGTTCATGAAAATATTTTCCCAACAGTTGCAGCAGCAACAAAGTCCAAGCAAGCATGGGACACCCTCTAGACAGCCTACCAAGGCATGGCAAAAGTCAAGACAGCAAAGTTGCAAATGTTGAGGATAGATTTTGAAACACTTTGTATGAAAGAGTCTGAGAATATAGACTCATTTTTTACACATGTAAGTGGGCTAGTTACTCAAATCAGGTCTCATGGTGAGACACTTGAGGAAAGAAGAATAGTTGAGAAGTGATAATGGAGGAGATTATGTGTCTAATGCCTTCAAAAATTACATGCCAAGGAGGGTATTAGGAGGGACTTAATTACATCCCACAACCCATAGAAAAATGGGGTTGCGGAGAGGAAAAATAGAAGTATTATAGGAGTTGTTATAACAATGTTGCATGACAAAGGATTTCCACTATCCTTGTGGGTTGAAGCTTGCAATACAACTGTTTATTTGCAGAACAAGAGCCCTCACAAAATTCTTGGAATGATTACACTAGAAGAGGCTTTCTCTAGGAGGAAGCCAAATGTCTCCCATTTTCGTATTTTTGGATCCATAGTCTATTGTCATGTCTCCAAATATAGCAAGAAAAGGTTAGATCCCACTGTAGAGAGAGGGATCTTTATAGGATACACATAGATGATGAGGGGGGATATGATATTTGATGAGGAGAAATCCATGGGGAGCTCTCTAAAGTGAAAGTTGAGCATATCACCAAAGGAGGAGCTTTTTAGTTCCAAAGGAGGAGCCTTAGTCAGATCCATAGAGACATCTTGCTCAAAGGTAAGGATACATTCCAGGAGGAGGATGTGGAGTAGCCACATGTGGAGGAGAAGAGAGCAGGCTGGGTGGAGGCACCCACTTACACACACCCTTCCATAGAAGGGAGGAAGAGGACCAAGATGGTTGACAGGTTGGTGCAGGAATCTCAGGAGTAGGTTGGAGCTCCTAGCTCCTTGTACATATAAAGGAGACCACGAGACATATATATAGGATATATGTCACTCATGACATAACTGATTGATTATGAGCCATCTTCCTTTGAAGAGGTTGTTTCTCAATAGTCGTGGGTCGATTCCATGGTGGAGGAGTATGACTCCATCATGAAGACCAATGTTTGGGAGCTGGTGCCTAGACCTAAAAACAAGTCAGTTGTTGGTTCTAGGTTGTTATACAAGATGAAAAAGCAATTGATGGCATTGTTGAGAAGCACAAGGCTAGTTTGTGGCCAAAGGCCTCTCATAGATGGAGGGAGTTGATTATGAGAAGACATTTTCCAAAAAAATATCAAGCATTATGTTTATAAGAAATTAGATGAAAAATATCATATGAATTCGAAAGTGTCAATCTCATATTCCATTGGATAGATGATTCTTTCATGAACCCAACATTATCAACTCCACCACTTAAGGACAAATTTTTCCCTTAACCCACTAGGGTACAAAATGGGGTTGTAAAGAAATATGGAGAAGGGGTGCTAAAGTTGTCATTTTTAGGACCTCAAGAGCTCGATCGAGTACTTAAAATACTCGATCGAGCGCTTGATTTTGAAATTCAATATAACATCAAAGTCCCTCTATATATTCTCCCTTCGGCAAATAAAATATTGCTTCTTCATTGTCAAATGCATGAATATCACTTCCTTGGTGTTATCAGCTTCCTAGTGTGTAACAACAATTTCTATTTTCCTTCCTAGTTCTAATGCCTTGGTTCTTAAACATGTGTCCCTACAACATGTTGTTGTGACATCGCCAATGATATGGCACCTACCTATCTTTCTCTATCTCATCAAATTCTTCACCATACATATATGAGATGTAGGCCTTGCGCTAAACATGCTTGGAACTAAACATGTAGGCCTTTCATGTAGTTTTGTATTCATTCACTTCTAAACATGCTTAGACTATTATCTTTAATACATTGATGAGAAAATGTTTGAATGATATTTGATGTGATATATGTTTAACAATTATTTTGATTAACTATTTAATCAAAATAATTATTTTAAAGGCTTTTCATTTATGTTGGTGTTTGATTAATCTTCATTATCATACACTAAAGCTAATCATTGTAGATTGCATAAGTATAAATAATCCAAATGGATAAGGGAAAATATTCTAGTCATCGACTCGGTGGTTTCCCCCCATGTTTTTGTAGTGATTTTCAAGGCTTCAATAGATACTTAGACTCTAATGTTTTATTTCATATGACACGAAATAAGGAGTTCTTCAAAAGCTTAGAGGAGAAGGACCCACAATTACACATAGAGCTTGGTGATGATGGAAGGTATAGAACCAAAGGGATTGGCACTATCACCTTTAAAAGGGAGTCAGGCTCCCATATTCAGCTAAAGAATGTAATATATGTTTCTGGTCTGAAGAAAACTTTAATTTTTATAGTTTTACTTGAAGATAAAGGATATGATATGGTGTTTAGTAAAGGGAAGGAATATCGAAAGCAAGTTCCTACTGGACAAGTAAAACAAATTGGTGTTCAATTTAAAATTCTCTACAAGCTAGAGGTGGATGCACACACTGCATTGAGTAACAAGGAAGAACATGTTCAGGGATGAGATGTTGAAGATCTTTGGAATAGGCACATGGGACACCTACACCATGGAGCTTTGAAAATAATGCAAGACTTCCAAAATTCACCCTTGATCAGCATGATGTTTGCAAGGGCTGTACTCTTGGGAAATATGTTAAATCTTCCTTCTAGGGCCAAGATAGAAGAGTTGGATCTATCTTGGAGCAGGTTCACTAAGATGTGTGTGGACCATTTTCCACAATCTCAACTGCAAATCACGGATATTATGTGATCTTCATAGATGAACTTTCCCACAAATGCTAGATCTATTTTGTGAAGAAGAAAGATGAGGGATATTCAAAGTTTATTGAATTTAAAGCCTTAGTTGAAAACAAGATTGGAAATAAAATTAAATCCCTGAGAATTGATCATGGAGGAAAGTTTGTGTCTAATACCTTCAAAGAAGTATGTGCCAAGGAGGGTATTAGAAGGGAGTTAATTACATCCCACAACCCATAGAAAAATGGGGTTGCGGAGAGGAAAAATAGAAGTATCATAGGAGTTTCTATAGCAATGTTGCATGACAAGGGATTGCCACTATCCTTGTGGGCAGAAGCTTGCAATACAACTATTTATTTGTAGAGCAAGAGCCCTCACAAAATTCTTGGAATTATTACACCTGAAGAGGCTTTCTCTAGGAGGAAGCCAAATCTCTCCCACTTTTGTATTTTTGGATCCATAGTCTATTTTAATGTCTCCAAATATAGAAGGAAACAGTTGGAGATCACTATAGAGAGAGGGATATTTATAGAATACACAAAGACTCCTCATATTTATTGGGTGAACATTTCCTCACTCAAGAATACTATGATGAGGGGGAATGTGATATTTGATGAGGAGAAAGCCATGGGGAGCTCTCTAAAGTGAAAGTTGAGCATATCACCAAAGGAGGAGATTTTTAGTTCCAAAAGAGGAGACTTAGTCAGATCCATAGAGACATCTTGCTCAAAGGTAAGGATACATTCTAGGAGAAGGATGTGGAGTAGCCACATGTGGAGGAGGAGAGAGCAGGCCGAGTGGAGGCACCCACTTACACACACCCTTCCATAGAAGAGAGGAAGAGGACCAAGATGGTTGATAGGTTGGTGTAGGAATCTCAGGAGTAGGTTGGATCTCCTAGCTCCTTGTGCATATAAAGGAGATCATGAGACATATATACAAGATATATAACACTCATGAAATAATTGTTTGATTATGAGCCATATTCCTTTGAAGAGGTTGTTTCTCAATAATCGTGGGTAGATTCCATGGTGGAGGAGTATGAATCCATCATGAAGAACAATGTTTGGGAGGTGGTGCCTAGACTTGAAAACAGGTCAGTTTTTGGTTCCAGGTGGTTATACAAGATGAAAATGCAGCTGATGGCATTATTGAGAAGTACAAGATCGGATTTGTGGCCAAAGGCTTCTCACAAGTGGAGGGAGTTGATTATGAGGATACATTTTCCCCTGTGGAAAAATATTCTTCTATCATAACCATTCTTGCATTGGGAACATAGTTGGGGTGACGGATCCACCAAATGGATGTTAAAATTTCTTTCCTCAATGGAGTGGTTGAGGAAGAGATTTACATTGATTGTCCCAAGGGGTTTGAGACATTTGATAGGTAGGCACATGTGTGTAGACTCAAGAGAGCCCTCTATGGTCTCAAGCAGGCACCTCATGCTTGGTATATTCACATAGATTCCTATCTAAGTGGATTAGGATTTACTAAGAGTGAAGTAGATGCCAATCTCTACTACATTATGATAGATGGTAGTCTTCTCATCTTAGTCCTTTATGTGGATGATTTGATCTTGATATGAGATCAGAGGTTGATCCAGTATTGCAAGGAGAACCTTGCAAGAGAATTCAATATGAAGGGTATGGGTTTGATGCACTACTTCCTTGGCTTGGAGGTGTACCAGGGAGATGGAGAGATATTTGTTGGATAGGGGAATTACACCTCTGAAATCCTCCAGAGATTCCATATGCAGGATTGCAAACCCATGGATACTACTCTAGGTACTAACTAGAGGAAAGAGGATTCTTCTACAGGTGAGGCAGTAGATGGAACTATCTACAAACAAATGGTGGGTTCCTTGATGTACTTGGTGAACAAAAGGCCCGATATCTTTTTTGTGGTTAATCATCTTAGTCAGATTATGGTGGAGCCTACCAAGCTTCACTAGAAAGCAACAAAACATGTTCTCAAATACCTTTGAGACAAAACAAATTTTGTTTTATAGTACAAGCAGACTGATGGAGTGAAGCTCCAAGGCTTCACATATTCACATTGGGCAGGGAGTCCCTTAGATAGGAAGAGCATATCGAGAACTGTCTTCAGTGTTAGGTCAGTATTTGTTTCTTGGTATAGTAGGAAACAAAGATCTGTAGCACGCAGCTCAGTAGAGGGCGAGCATATGGTTGCTAGTCGAACAACATGTTAGGATATTTGGATGAGGAAGATCCTGGTTGGTCTCTTTAGTCATGGGATGGATCCTACATTGATCCACTGTGATAATCAAAATTGTATAAAAGTCTACGAAATTCTAGTGTTTCATAATAGGTCTAAGTATATAGACATCAAGTACCCTCACTTGAGAGAATGTGTGTAGAGGAGGATTGTCATGTTACAGTACATTGCTATAGAGGAGGAAGATCTAGACATTTTGACAAAGGCTTTGTCAAGGGCAAGTTTGAGTTCCATAGGAGTAGGATTGGGGTTGTTCAAAACCCTTTTCTTGCTAAGAGGGGGTGTTAAATTATAGCAAGAAAAGGATTCATTTGACTTGTGCCTTATTCAAATGGAGAAATTCAAATTTCCACTTTAGCAGGATGACTTCATTTGTAGTTAGTAGGAGTGGCATGGCCAAATCACTCAGTTAAGTCACTCAATTCGAGTTTGTGGGCAAGAAGTAGAGTTGTGCATGATTTGATTTCTAAGATATATCAATCTAGTGGATTTATATTTAGTGAAACTTAGTTATCTAAGCTCTGGTCTAGAATAGAGTCAATATGAGTTTAGTTTCAAATTAGTTGTAATTGTTGTTAACTCGCTAATCTCTCAGGTAACTAGTCAATTTACTAAAAATAGGACTAGTCATGCATGCAATTGGAATTACCTAGTTGAGTGGTGGAAGAAGGCATAATTGTAATCATTATTGTATATTACTGTGTATAGTGTTTGCACATAGAAGGTGAGCTAATTCTCTTGGGAATTGTGCAAGGAAATAGGAGCTTCCCTATTCTTTAGGAGCAAGAATTGTGAATCACGATGCCTATTTTTCCTAAGTATTGGTAGATCAGACTCAAGAGGAGGAGATCAATATTGTAGTGCAAGTTAAGCGTCAAGGATCGAAGTTGTCATTATAATAGATCATTTTTCTCATTTGATATAATACAAACAGAGGAGGGGTTTTTCCTAGTTAGTTTCCCTAGTAAAAAAAAATATTCATTATGATTGAAAGATTGCATGTGTTTCTGTTGTATGCTTTCCCTTCCATAGATTGAGTAGAAGAAATTTGTGTCTATTGATTTCAGTTTGATTTCATTAGCAACTGAAAATTTCGAGTCATTTATACACGGTGGTAAAAGGGAGATCTGGTGTGTTTGGTTTGTGGTCTTAAGAAACAAGGGTATCTTCTAGTGCGACAATTCTCCTCCGGTAGTGGACGTTTGTTAATGACGGGTTTGGCGTGACTATTTTGTGGGAACATGGAAGATGGCACTTTTTGGGTTGTTGATGCAATTGGGTAAAGCTTGGGTCCATGCTTAGACAACAAGGTTGAGCCCGATGGGGCATTGGTCCATGAGGCCATGGAGTAGTGCATCCTGAAGCAAATCACAGTCTAGGGGAGGAGGTTGATCAACTCATTGTGCACTCTCCAGGCAGAATTTAGATGTCACCTCCCTTCGATTTCTTGAATGATGTACTTTGATAGATTTCAAATATTTTAGAGAAAATGGATCAGGTTCGGCATGAGGATAGGAATGAGGTTACTGTTTCATGAACGACCTCCAATAGAACTAGTGGTGTATGCTAGATAACACGGTGTTGTTGCATTGTTCGGAAAAAAAGGATCTTAAAAAGTCTAGTGCACTTGGAAGGCCGAATTGATCATATGGAAGCCATGCTCATGAAGATTTACATGCTCCTCGTGCTCTTGGTAATAGGCGAGGTGATCTTGCCCCGATCCTCCTTCCTCATTAGTGATGAAGATTGGGTGTTTTTAGGTTTAGGGATTTTTTTGTTATTTTGGATTATTTCTTTCTAACTATCTAGTTCTCTAAGTGTATTTGTAATATGGTTCTATTTTCAAGTGTGGTTGGAATGAGGACCATAATTTTGTGATATGTGATCTGTCACTACATACTCTAGACTTGAATTAATAAAAAATGTAAAAAAACAAAAACAAAAACTATTGCAATGTAAATAATATAATAATAAAAATAAATAGTTAATATCACATATCACATTGTATCACTTCAATCTACCTCAAAGTTTGCAAGATGCTTATGATGGATGGCTCAATCCCCAGATAGTGTAATGCTTTATTATTTTTAGATATCTTTTTTGTAATGTTCGCAAATAACTTGATATGGGATGAATTAAGAATTATTTAACAAAAGGATTTGTATATAAAATAATTTAAAAATAAATCAAGATATAGAATTACTATACTTCTCTCATCATGAAATATTTTACTATTGTTTTATTTAATGTTCACAAGTCTAGTGTTAAAATTGTTAAGTGTGAATCCAAATTCATGAAGGATTCTAGATTAGATTTTTCTAGATCTCCAGGATTCAGATTTTTCTACACCGCCATTAGTTTCTAGAATCACATGCGGGATTCTAGATCCTCCTACACCGCCAGTGGTTTCTAGATCATTCCAGATCTCCATCTGAATTACACACAAGATTCTAGATCCTTCTTTTGCCTCTATAAATTTGTAATTTCTCTAGCCGAGGAAAGCAAGCCAAGGCCCAATCCTGTTATGTAATGCAAAATGATTTCTGTTCTCCAGTGATTGTTTTATCTATTCCGCAATTTCTGACTAAGTAATCTTGTTGTTTCTCCATTTGTCTGTCTCTGTGAATTATTCTCTGTTATTGCCATCTAAGTCTCTGAGTATAAATCTGTTGTGTGTTCTGTATGCTCTGATCTAACAACTGGTATCAGAGCCAAGTTCAAATATCCATCGTGCAAGTCGCTTAGTGCCATCACCTTACTCTGGCAGCGTTCATTAAAACATTGGTTGTTACCCCTAGAGTTGTTGAAGGACCTGTCTAGGAAATAGCTGAGGAACGCTAGAACTAAAAGGAAGTTGCTGTAAGAAAAACAAGGTCATGGATCTATGTTGAAATGTGTTGCTGGAGTTTGAAAAGTGAAGATCTGTGGAGATTGGAGTTGAAACGTGGTGTTCGTAAGTTTTTTTTTACATCAAGCTTGCACATATACGTCAAGTTTTTTCTCAAACCAACATATGTATTTGTGAAATGTGAAAAGGTTAAAACATTATATATGTTTTTATATTTATTATGAAACATATATAATTATATGTTGGAATTTTGAAAAGGGTATTCTAAAAGGAGGAAGGTCATTATTTTTAAAGAGTAATAATTAAAGTTTTATTTTTAAGTCGAGTTTTTGTGTTTTGGCGCATGAATTTGATTGAAAATGGAGACAACAGTTACAGATATAGAGAAGTTGAACAAGGCTAATTTTGCCCTATGGAAATCACAGATGGAGGATACACTGATTTTAAAGGATCGGTATTTGCCGATTAAGGGAAAAACAAATAAACCCTCATTGATGACAAATGAAGAGTGGAATAAGTTAGATAGAAAGGCGATTGCAACAATCCACCAATATTTAGCAAAGAATGTTTATTTCAATGTGTCCGAAGAAAAGACAGCAAAAGGATTATGGAAGAAGCTCCATGATCTATATGAGAAGAATACAACATAAAACAAAGTGTTCTTGATGAAGAAGCTTTATAATCTCAAAACGAAGGAGGGCGCTTCAGTTGCTGAGCACTTGAATGCATTTAATATTATTACTAATCAACTTGCCTCTGTTAAAATCATTTTAGATGATGAAATTAGAGCTATTTTGCTAACATTTTCTATGCCAGATAGCTGGAAAAATTTAATTGTAGCTGTGAGAACTTCAACAACTATAGGGACCCTGAAGTTTGATGATGTCAACATCAGTTTAATGAATGAGGAGTTGCGACGCAAGTCAATTATGGAAAACCAGGGAGGAGAGGCTCTAGCTCTAGCTGATTATGGTAGGAGAATGGATCGAGGCCAGCAAGGGCAATCAAGATCGAGAGGCCAATAAAAATCAAGGAGAGGAAGGATCATCTGCTTTCATTGTGGAAAACCTGGGCACATGAAGAAAGAATGTCATTTCTAGAAGAAAGGACAAAAGGATCAGAGACCGTCTAGTACAAATCACAAGTCATCAAGCACAAATGAAGGTGAGACTACTACTGTAGCCACAGATGGTGATGTGTTGTTTATTGTTTCAGTAGAGGATGCATGTGTATATACATCTAGCAGTAGCTTTGATTGGATCCTTGACTCTGGGGCATCTCACC
>APFE031355555.1:38547-62513 GCA_000404065.3 Pinus taeda | reverse complement strand
TGTCTATATCAAGAGGTATGATCAAGGAAAGTATATCATATTATTGTTATATGTGGATGACAAGTTGATTGTTGGGCATGATAAGAATAAGATCAATAGGTTGAAGAAAGATTTGGGTAGCAAATTTTCAATGAAGGATTTGGGACCAGCACAAAAAATATTGGGCATGCGGATTATGCATGACAGGAAAAACAAAATGTTGTGGTTGTCACAAGAAAAATATATCAAGAAGGTGCTTGACAAGTTTAATATGAAGGATGCCAAGCCAATTGGTACACCCCTTGCAGCCCACTTCAAGCTTAGTACTGAATTATGTCCTAGTAATGACAAAGAGAAAGAAGAGATGAGCAGAATTCCTTATGCTTCAGCAGTTGGTTGTTTAATGTATGCCATGGTATGCACACGACCAGACATTGCATATTCAGTGGGAGTAGTGAGTAGGTTCCTTGCCAATCCATGCAAACAACATTGGTAAGCAGTAAAATGGATTTTAAGGTATCTCAAGGGTACTAGTCATTATTGTTTATGTTTTGGTCATGATGAGACTGTGCTTGAAGGATTTATAGATGCGGATATGGCTGGAGATATGGATAGCAGAAAGACCACTACAGGTTATTTGTATACATTTGCAGGTGCAACAGTGTCTTAGGTGTCAAGGCTACAAAGAATAGTAGCCCTCTCTACAACTGAAGCAGAGTACATAGCTGCAACATAAGCTTGTAAATAAATGTTGTGGATGCAGTGATTCCTATGAGAGATAGGAATAAAGCAAGACAAGTATGTGTTATATTGTGATAGTCAGAGTACCATTCTTTTGGCGAAAAACCCAGCATTTCATTCAAAAACAAAGCACATTGACTTAAGGTACCATTGGATCCGGCATGTGTTGGAGGAAGAACAGTTATCCTTGGAAAAGATCCATACAGATAGGAACCCTGCTGATATGCTCACTAAGATCCTACCACGAAATAAACATGAGTTATGTAGAGGCATGGTAGGACTCGGTGTGACTTGATCACTCTTATTTGGCTTCAAGTGGGAGAATGTTAATTGTGAAGCCAAATTCACGGAGGATTCTAGATTAGATTTTTCTAGATCTCCAGGATTCTAGATTTTTCTACACCGCCATTAGTTTCTAGAATCACATGCAGGATTCTAGATCCTCTTACACCGCCAGTGGTTTCTAGATCATTCCATATCTCCATCTAAATCACACACAGGATTCTAGATCCTTCTTTTGCCTCTATAAATTTGTAATTTCTCTGGCCGAGGAAAGCAAGCCAAGGCCCAAGCCTGTTATGTAATGCAAAGTGATTTCTGTTCTCCAGTGATTGTTTTATCTATTCCACTGTTTCTAACTAAGTAATCTTGTTTTTTCTCCATTTGTCTGTCTCTGTGAATTATTCTCTACTATTACCATCTAAGTCTCTGAGTATAAATCCATTGTGTGTTATGTATGCTCTGATCTAACAAAAATGTATTTAAAGAATCCAGATCCACCGTGACAATGTTCCGAATCAAATCCCTCATAAATAAATGAATGTGCCAAATCAAATTTACACTTCATATTGTGTTATAGAATTGACCTCGATGCAATTAATGAGCTGATCATGTGTTGTACAGGAAGGACTTCAAAGCATATGCCGAAGTTTGCTTTTGAGAATTTGGTGACAGGGTCAAGTATTGAACTACTTTTAACGAAGCGAATATATTTCCTATCATGGGTTATGATCTTGGTGTATGGCCACCTCAATGATGTTCTTATCCGTTTGGCAATTGTAGTGCTTTACAGGGAGAAGTTCCAAGTCTTATATTTTAATCCACCTCTGCCTGAGGTTATCTGAATATTTATTTAGGAGTAGGAATTGCTTTGATAGTTAACAATAGTTGGAATTTGAGAAAAAAATTCAAAATTTTTTGTACATGAAGTGTTTAAATCATGTTTTTATGGTAAATTCAGTACCATCAACAACCTCTAAAACACTTAAAATTATAAAATTTGACAACTTTTACTTAGATTTACAAAAATCCCTACCAAATTTCTTCAAAATATAACCAAAATTTCCATAACTTTCAGAACAAAAAAACATAATTATTAGACTACCACATTTATTTATTTCTTCCATATTTATAATCATCGTATTAGTGAGTAGAGTTGAGATGTGATTAGTAGTGTATTTATGGTAAATATTAAATAAAATACAGTAAGTAGTAAGTTAATCACTGACTCACGCTTATAGTCCAAACTTTTTATTTTCATACCAGGAACAAACAAGTTAGTTATATTTAATTGTAAAAATAGTGTATCAATCATTACCTTACTGCATGGTATTTAATCTTTGCAGTGTTTGGTAACTGCCAGTAAATGGGTATTTTACAGCCGAAGTATCACACTTTTCTTTTGATTTCGTTTAATGACATTTAACATATTTGGAGAGCAAGAAAAAGGGTTCCATTGGCATCTCGATGTACGCCCCATGGTATGTACCAATGAAAAATTCTTCCGAAGATAGCGCTGCGACTCAAAGAATCTTAGATTTCTTGTATGGCTAGTAATGGCAGAACCAGAAAACCCAATAAATAATGATAAAGTCATTCACCATTTGTCTGACTAAATTCCATTGTTAATGTTTGACTTCATTCTCTAATTGAGCAGGATAGTAGAGCTTGTTATGTATGGAGATTACCCTTCTTTTATGAAGAATATTGTGGGCTCCAAATTGCCTTCTTTCACCAAACAAGAATCTAAAAAGCTGAGGGGCTCCTTCGATTTCATTGGTCTCGCCCATTATACTACTAGTTATGCTTCGGATTTAACCCCAAGATACTTACTAGAAGATACGTTGGCAACCACTTCAGGTATATACCTAAAAACTAAAAACTAGAGCCAACATTCTTTTGATCGAATGCTCTACAAACAAATAAAACTATTATGTATTCAGCATATAAACATTAAGAAATAAACTTCCTTCTATGATATAAAGGATGGTAAATGAAAATAATTTTCTTTTGTTAGGCCATAACAATTGTAATCGAGCTGAACACTGTCATGCAAAAGTTTACATTAAAATTTGACAATTAGATGTTAAACATCTTATTATCATTTATATTAAGTTGTCATATATTCAAAACTCAGCCCTTAAATGTTGGTCTGTCCTTTTTAAATATACAATGGTCAGTATTTTTTAAATATACTAAGTCTGAAGAGATTTTAAGTTAATTATAAGTTAGATATCTTATACTGATCCCAAAAAAACATACTTTCCAGACAGGTTTTGGACTCTAACCAATCTAGAATTTTATAACTGCAGTGTATCGAAATGGCATCCCTATTGGTGAGGTAGGCATATGATCATATATTCATCTCTGCACTTAATAAGTTCATATGGATGGAAGGCGGGCTAATATCTTCATATTGTTGTTTTAAATCCATTGATTAAAGCTGGCTCCAACTAGAATTCCTATTGTCCCATGGGGAATGCGAGCATTATTGGAATACTTCAAAGGAAACTATGCTAATCCTCCTCTAATAATTTATGAAAATGGTATGCTCTTGTGCTTTTACTACAGTATTCAAAATTCTATGACCCTGTTTTGAATTGTGTTCACATCCATGAGTAGGATATGGGCAGTCCAACAATGAATCTCTTCCACTTGCGGATGCATTAAACAATAAGCCAAGGGTAGCCTACCTCCTTGATTATCTTCAAAGCTTGCTTGCACTAAATGATAAGCCAAGGGCAGCCTACCTCCATGATTATCTTCAAAGCTTGCTTGCAGTTGTCAGGTACATTAGCCAAACACCATATCACATTCCAACTTCAAATGTTGTTTATATTTTTCTTTGAAAATAATGAGACAAGTATATTTACTAGCAAAACCACATTTACCAATGTGGTTGATAAACACCGATAAGCGTATATGAAACATATATACAACTACATTTTCTAATGTGATTGATATACACCGATCGGCTTATATCAACCACATTAATAATTATTATGCGTATTTTTTTAAACACCAACTATTTATGATTATTAATAACTATATAAATATTTTGGATTTTAGGCATCTTTGGTTCATTTCTTTTGAGTTTTGTCTCGGAGTATCCACAGTAGAAACCATATTTGTCAACATTTTGAATCCCAACAGGGATCCATCATCAAGACTAATCTGAATGATGATATAAGAAGAGCTATGTGATAGGATAAATAGTTTAAAGAAATAGTTTTAAAGCTCAGCAGATAACTTCTAATCTATATGTATATATATGTATGTATATATATATATAATATAGATTATAATATATATATATATATAATAATATATATTAGTATATATATATATAATATATATCATATTCTTAAATAAATGCGTCTTTTTATTTTAATATATTTAACAGATTTTTATTAGTTGAATAATTAAATTGGAGCCTTTTAATGGAGTTAATATGAGTTGGATTTGATTAATTAGTGCTTAATCATTAAAAAAACTATTTTATTGCAAATCTATCATAACTAAAAAATAAATAATTATTATTAATTTAAATATAATATTTTAATAATAGTTAATTAATTGGATATAGTTAATTAATTTATAAAGTTTTTTTATAATTAGTAATAAATAATTAAATATCTTAAATTTCTTTTAATCTTTATTTTATATTTTATTAAAATTATTATTAAAAAAATTCATAATAATTATATTAAGAATTACAATTCTTTTCAATATATATTAAATTTTTTTGGTAATAATAATTATTAATATCATAAATTTCTTTTTAATCTTGTCACAATGTGACATTCAACCATGGTTGACCATAATTGATAATATAAACCTAAGGGAATAATAAAACCAAGGAATTGATATTATAAACTCAAATGAATAATAAACCCAGGGGATTAATACTAAAACCCTAAGGGATTGTGAACCCAAGGGAATAATATTAAACCCAAGGGACTAATATTATAAACCCAACATTCGTAAACCCAAATGTAAATATTACAAAGACTAAAATAAACATGATTTCTTTTCATGGTGAGACAATCCTTGTCACAATGTGGCATTCAGCCATGGTTGACCATGGTTGGCTATGATTGAGGGATTAATATTGAACCCTAAGATTAATATTATAAACCATATGCTTAATATTAAACTGTAGCGAGCTCTGCAACTAGGGTTGGTGCTGTCGATCCTCTGATACGGCGCAGAAACCGACAGAGCCACAACAGAAAGCCTGCAATCCTAATCCGGTCAGAGAGGAGCAGGCATTTCATCGAATCGTATGGAAACCGAGCAGGGGGGGGCCACCAAGCCCTCCCCTAGAACCAATACCGCGCCGCCAAGAAGAACTGGGCCAATACTTTTCGGCTCGATCCACGCTGAAGGGGAAAACAATACGGAGACATAGCAACACAAGCCCAATGGTCCTGACTGTCAAGCAAACAAACGCCGAGAAACGCCCCAAGGGAAAGAAAAGATAGGGGAAAAAACCACAGTTACTTCAAGCACATGCAAGCCAATAGCAGCTGAAAGACCCAAGATAGAACTGCCCAGCCAGGAGATCAATGAAAGAATCCAATACATGAAAGATCATGCACTCATAGGAAAATTTATAGGCTTCTTGCCAACAGAAAAAGCCTTGTATGGTTGGATAGCTGCCAAATGGAAACCCAAAGGCCACATATCATTGCAGATGGGGCCGAAGGGATTCTTTACAGTGATATTCTTGTGCCTTGAAGACAAGTTCAGAATCATAGATGAAGGGCCATACTTTTTTAACTCAACAGGATTATATCTAAGGGACTGGGTAGCAAGATTTAACCTGGACAAGGAAGATCTCTCCTGGGCTTCAGTGTGGATTAGAATGTACTCACTGCCAGAGGAATACTGGAGTGAAGGGTCGCTAAAAAAAATTGGAAACGGATTGGGGGAATACATCAAAGCAGTTGAAGAAACGAAGCTTCGAAGATACACATCCTATGCCCGCATTTGCATCTTCATGCACCTGGATAATGCCCTCCCGGATTCGGTAAGTCTCTCTCATGAAGATTATGAATGGATTCAACCCCTAGATTATGAACATGTTCCTTTTCGTTGTCGCAAATGTCACGCTCACGAACATCTCTTCAGGGATTGCCCGTTGAATCATAAAGCCGCTGACCCCGACTCCTTTGATACGCATGCCCAAGAGGGTTTCACCAAAGTCCCTAGCCGTAAGAGAGCACATAAAAAGCCATCATTTGGGAAAAAACCCCTGAAAGAAATGGCCTCTATCCCTTCCACAAGTAATAGTTTTGAAATTCTCGCTCAAGCCACAACAGAGCCTCCCCCCAGTTTGCAAAATAGCTCCATGCCTAGCGCCTCCAATCCAATTATCCCCCCTCCGCAGTCCTCTCCTACATCTCGTCTCCCTAGAGATGAGACTACGAACATCAAAGAGAGCCAAACAGGACCAAAGGGAAATGCAAAGGAAATGGAAGTGGAGGGAACCACTTCTAAATCAAGTGAAACACACAAAGAAAACCCGGAACACCCCAATGGAACCTCCAAAGCCATGGAGACAGATGACCTGCAATATCAAGCCTGGAAGCTAGCGCTTATCACAGAGGAAAATAGTCAGGTGTAGCATATGGAGGAAGAACTAGAGATCATAGATCTAAAAGGGCTAGACATCTTTGGATTGGAGCAAGCCTGCAAAAAAAAGGAGTATGACAAAATTCAAGAGCACCAGCTCAGTACTCTAGAAAAAATCCTTTCTAGAGCATATCAGCAACAATAATTAGGCCTATAACCAGGCAGTCAATGGGATGGCAATCTCCTACCAAACGACTCCAAAAAGAGAGGGAGAAAAAGCGATCTCCAGCGAACTATAGCAGTAGGTAAAATCTTGGTCGACTCAGGTCGATATGCTAAATTGACAAAGTACTATAGGCCCACACCACACAGTGATCAATGAAGCTCATCTCATGGAATGTAAGAGGGATCAATAGCCCTGGGAAACTTAGAATGATCAGAAGCATGATAAGGCAGGAACAACCCCAGATCTTTTTCTTGCAGGAAACAAAATGCAACAGCAATATCCTGGGAAGCATCCTCACAAAAGCTTGGCCAGGATGCAATACAGTGGCAGTGGATGCATCAAGAGCCTCTGGAGGCTTAGCGATTGCATGGAATACCCAAAAAATATCGTTGTCAAATCTCCATGCTTCCCACAATCTCATCCAGGCAACATTTCATATTATCAGGACCAACATCCATGGACATATGACCAATGTCTACTTCCTGCAGGATGCGCCCAATAAAATTGCTCTTTTAGACACCATAGCAAACCTCAATTCCAACAGAGAGTATTCTCTCTGGCTCATAAGCGGAGATTTCAACATGATCACCAAATTAGAGGAAAAGAGAGGTGGACGAGCCAAGCTGGATCAGGACACGAATCACTTCAAAGATTTTATCCACAACAACTCGCTCATCGACATGAAAACTCCCAATGGCGTTCACACCTGGAGCAATCATAGGATTGGGAGGCATCAAATAGCATCGAAGCTCGACAGGTTCCTCATCTCGGATAGCATCATTCATTGAGGGGGTGATCTTTCAGCACTCATCCTCCCTCATTCCGGCTCGGATCACTGGCCCATAGCACTTCAATGGTAGCGACCAGGTAGCTCTACCAGATGTCCATTCAGATTTGAGGCATGCTAGTTATCCCATCCCACTTTCAAAGACTTCATCAATAACTCTTGGAACAACTTCACAGCCCCGGCAGGGTCAAGAATGTTTAAATTCCAACAGAAACTCAAACATTTGAAAGCTCAAATAAAAATTTGGAATAAAGAAACTTTTGGTAATATCTTTCAGGCTCAACAAAACCTCAACATGGAAATGAGGTCACTCCAGCAGCTGATAATAATAGAGGGGTATAGAGAAGAAACCATGGAAAGGGAGAAAGACATACAAAATCAATTGGAGGAGAGAAACAAGCAGGAAGAAATCTTATGGAAGCAAAAATCCAGAATCAGATGGCTGAAAGAAGGTGAGAGAAATACCAAATTCTTCCATAGGACTACGATACAAAGGAGAATGCACAATACTATCTCCTTTCTCCAAAAGCAAGGAGGGGAAAGAGTGGAGGATCACACTGAGAGAGAACAGGAATTAATCAACTACTTCCAGGATGTTCTACAAGAATCTCAAATCGACAGAAGCAGAGCTATAGAAAAGATTACTCAACATGTCCCAAAAGTCATCACAGAAGACCACAACCAACTCCTTCTCCGACCTGTCCAGCCAGAGGAGGTTGACTTAACCATGAAACAGCTCAAGGAGGGCAAAGCATTGGGGCCGGATGGCTTCTCTACCACCTTCTTCCACTCATTCTGGGAGCTCATTAGAGAAGAAGTATGGCAAGTAGTTGAGGAATCTCGATCTCTTCATTGGTTGCTACCGGCGCTCAACTCAACCTTCATCGCTCTCATCCCCAAAGAAGAGGGCGCTACCACTCCGGAAAAATATCTCCCAATTGCACTCTGAAACGTCATCTACAAAGTCATCTCTAAGGTTATTGCATACAAGTTGAAGCCTCTGCTACCCCTACTCATATCGCCGGAATAATCTGGGTATGTTGAGGGCATACAAATAATGGATGGCATCATCCTCACTCATGAAATCATACACTCCCTTAATATTTCCAATCAGGTAGGTATGATCCTCAAGATTGATCTATCCAAAGCTTTTGACAAATCAAGTTGGACCTATATCCAAAAAATGTTAAATGCCTTTGGTTTCTCTCCTATGTGGGTGTAGTGGGTTCACAACTTAATATCCTCTACTTCCTTTTCCATCCTCATCAATGGCATCCCCTCTTGACCTTTCAGCCCCTCCAGAGGAATCAGACAAGGGGATCCTCTGTCTCCCTTCCTTTTTGTTTTAATGGAAGAAGGGTTGGGTAGACTCATCAAGCATGCCCTTCATTCTCAGATGTTGAAAGGAATATCCATTCACAATACCCCTGGCACCACTCATCAGCAATTCGTGGATGACAATATGCTCTTTAGATACCCATCAGCTCAAGAGGCATCCATCTTTAAGACCCTCTTGAAGGACTTCTCTGAAGCCTCGGGCACCAGTATCAACAAAGCCAAATCGCAGATCTTTTTCTTCCACACGCCTCCCATCATTCAACAAGCCGTAGCCCGCATCTTGGGATTTCCCATTGCCACCCTTCCCTCCAATTACCTGGGTGCCCCTCTCATTGATTCGGCCATCAAGAATGCCTCTTGGCATAAACTCCTTGAGAAGCTGGAATCTCACCTTTCCTCATGGACTTTTAGAGCTCTGAACATAGCAAGTAGGGTAATTCTTATCAAAGCAGTGCTTCAAGCAATGCCCCTCTATCTCTTTTCAATCTTGGCAGCGCCAAAATGGGCTCTCAAAAGAATTAGAGATATTCAGCGTAATTTCCTATGGGGATCTCATGGAACTAATCGTAAATGGGCCCTTGTCAATTGGAATACTATATGCAAACCCAAGGAGAAGGGCGGGCTAGGCCTAAGGGATCCAAGCCAAAGCAATGAAATAATGGAGGCGAGAATCTGGTGGCAATGGCTCACAGCACCAAATAAGCCCTGGGGCATCATCTGGTGAGCCAAATATGCTAACCACAGACCGATGGAGGAGCTGATCAGATTCACCCCTATGGAAAAAGGATCGTTGATGTGGAATGCGGCTAGTCAACACTCCCCCCTCATCCAACAACACAGCTTTTGGGAAATTAGAGGTGGTAACAGAGCTCGTTTCTGGATAGATGCTTGGAATCAACTTCCCAAACTTGACAGGGTTCTTAATATTCATCCCAACAATGATTGGGAGGAACAACAAAAGGAGAAGGTACATCAGCAATGGTCACAGGAGATCAATCAAGGATTTAGGCAATGGAAGCGCCCGGAAGAACTGATAAGAAACATCGATACCCAGACAAGAGAAAACCTGGAAACAGAGCTCCAGAAACGAAAAATCAGAAACAATGAAGGTGAGGACTTACTAATATGGGGCTACATCTCGTGAGGATCCTTCACCACAAAAGAAGCCTACAAAATCAAGTGCCAAGATGATGCACCACAGGATTCCATCTGGGGATGGATTTGGACACCCGACATTTGGCCCAAAGTCTCAACATTCTTATGGCTCATCGGGCATCGGAAAATCCTAACCTGGGACAATTTAAGAAAAAGTAAAATACAGGGGCCCTCCATGTGCCCTAATTGCCGCTCGCAAGAGGAAACTATACAACATCTTCTGGACTCCTGCTCCCTAGCCAACCAGCTATGGGAAAAATCTAGCTTCAGATGTCAAAGAAATTGTCGACCATCTGAAGACATCATTAATTCCATTCACCTCTAGCACCAAAGTCCCTATAAAAGCGCTGTCCTAAATTACCTCTGGAGAATTATTCCAGGCCTCCTCACCTGGACAGTCTGGAAACAAAGGAACAAGCGCATCTTTAAAAACCAGTGCACTCCATCAGAAATTATTTGGGACAAGCTAGTCACGAATCTGAAAGAAACTTTGGCTCTCAAAACTTGGCTTCCGGAGGACTTTCCCACGCAGGCTACTGAACAAACAATATGGGACAACTGGAACCTCCAACTTCCCCAGGGAAGCACAGAAGGCAATTCCAAAGGAAAAGCAAACAATCGCACGCATCAATGGCAGCTCCCCCCAAAGCAAAGATACAAACTTAACTTTGACGAAGCTTCTAAGGGGAACCCAGGGAAAGCAGGATTCAGTGGCATTTTTAGGGACTACAAGGGCTCTCCTCTTCTAATATACCTCGGCAATATAGGGTGGGATACAAATAACCCAGCTGAGCTAGAGGGTCTCTGGCAAGGAATACTCCAGGCTCAAAACCATGACTTCCAGCCTTTGGAGATTGAATGAGACTCCCAACTCCTCATCAACATGGCTACACAACTGCTCAATGGAGCTCATGCAAATAAGATCTCCACTAGTTGGAGACTTGAGGCAAGGTTGGAGGCCATAGAAAACACCCTCAACAACAACAGGGCTATCATCTTCAAACATGTCAGAAGGGAAAGCAATAAGGTGGCGGACCTCCTTGCCAATATGGGAGTTGAATACAAGCACCCCCTCCTTGCAGGGAGCCTCAATATCCTCCATAATCATGAACAAAAATAGGAATGTATCACTTTGCTCCAAAAGGAAGCAAACTCCCTGGATGCGGGTGTTTCACCAAGACTATAGGCTGATGGGAAAGCGGTGGAGCAGTGTCGACCGACACCTGCCAGCTCCAAACCACATGGCCAGTGGCAAGACGTGTTTAATTTAGTTGCAAGGGCCATCACATGGCCTCAAGCAATGGGAAATAGGCTGGTACAGGCAAGCAGAGGTCAGGACCATCGCCTCCTCATGCTTTGGGGCTAGTCGGCCTTCGGCTGCATTGAATGCAGTAGTTATGGCGGAGGAAAGCCGAGACGCGGCGAATTTTGTTAAAATCCGAGACAGCTATGGCATCTACAGAAGGCTTCACAAGCATTGCTGGTCAGGAGGAGGTGGGTTATGGGATAGGTTCGAGCTCCGCCGTGTTGCTGAGACGCGCCCTCCGCAAGCTCAAGCTCTCCTCTGTATGGTTCTGAGCGCTCGCTCTTTCATCCGCTCTGTCATGGTGAGGCAGCGGCTTATCAGCAGAAGGGGAGGCTCGAGAGGGGGAAGCTCTTGTCAGCAAGCCAGGAGGCGAAGCTCCTCGAGCTCTCCCTCCTCCATAGCTGACAACCCCCACTATCCTAATACGAGGAGTGGGCGTCGGCGTCTTCGTTCGGCTCCCTTCCCCCTGCCAAGAAATCCATCCCCCCACACCACGCTCTTCCACTTCAGGAGCACACTGAACCAGCCTGTCATTACGACCACCATTTCCATCCTATTTACAGAGGAGGCGGCTCAGAGCAATCAGGGCCTCTATTCGGGAAGTGCTACTTTTAGGGCGGAACCTAGTCAACCAGGAGCCCATCAGAACCCACGCTCTGCCATGGAAACTGAGCTTGAAGGGCAGCACAGGCGGAAGGGGAAGGAAGAAATGCAGAACAGGGGTGAGGATCCAAAGCCTCAACAGGCCTCGCCAGGCAAGGAGACGCACACGCAGAACGAGGAGGACACGCGGTGGGAGGAAGGAGATGGAGAGCCAAATCTGTAGGACAAATGTGAAAATTGGGGCTGCCCGATAGAGGAAGAGCCGGCCACGGAGCTCGTTGTGCCCAATGCCATGTGGCAGTTCTTTTAGGCTCTGGTTCATTTTCTATTTTTGTCCATGTAGGCACATCCAGCTGGATGTTCAGTCGGTTTTTGCTGACCTGTTTGTACTATTTGGAAAACTATGGACTATGTGTCTTCTAGTATTTTTGATCCCTTCAGACTGGTTTCCCCTCTGTTGGGGCAGTCTCAGAACCAGTGTATTGGCATGCTAAGCTTGGTTGTCCTCCCTTACAGCAAGCACTTTCTCTGTAAATAGTTTTTTCCTTATTAATAGATTAAACATACTTAGCAAAAAAAATATTAAGCTGTAGGAATATAAGCCCTATGAATAATATTAGAAACCCTAGGAACAATATTATAAACCCAATGGATTACTAAGCCCATTGGATTAATATTAAAAACCCAAGGGATTAAAAACCAAATGGAATAACATTAGACCATGGGATTGATATTAAACCCTAAGAATATAAACCATAATTTAATATTATGAACCTTAGGATTAATATTATAAACCCAAGGGATTATTACTATAAATCCAAGGAATTAATATACATAAAGGATAAATATTATAAACTAAATGGATTATAAAGTGAGGGGAATAATTTTAAACCCAAGGGATTAATATTATAAATTTAAGGGATTAATAAACTCAAAATATTAATATTAAAAATCCAAGTGATCGATGAACCCAAGGGATTGATATTAAACCCTATGATTAATAGTATAAGCCCTAGTATCACAAATTATAAAGCCAATATTAAAATTTAGTATTATAAACTAAATATTAAAAAGTCCTACTATTGTAAACCTTGTATTAAACCCAAGTTTTGTAATGGTTGATAATGGTTGATGATGGTTGACAATGGCTAATGATGGCTACTTTTGATATTGATACAATTTATGTCACCCTAAAATGAACATGGTTGACCATGGTTTATCATGGTTGACCATGATTTATCCTAGTTGAGTGTGGTTTAATATTAAAAACCCAAGGGATTAAAAATCGAGGGGAATAATATTAAACCCTAGAATGAATATTAAACCATAGGAATATAAACCCTAAAATTAATAAACCCAAGGGATTAATATTGTAAACACTCGGCTTAAAATTAAACCTAGGAACACAAACCCTATCATTAATATCATAAACCCAAGAAATTTATATTATAAACCTAGTGGATTATAAACTCAAGGGATTTATATTAATCCCTAGGATTAATATTATAAACCCTATCAATAATATTATACCGTAGGAATATGAACCCTTAAATTAATAAACCCAAGGGATTGATATTATAAATCGAAGGTACTAATAAAAACGATGTATTAATAGTAAAAACATAAAAAAAACCCAAAGGATTAATATTGTAAACCCAAGGTAAATAATCCCTAAGATAAATATCATAAAACCTAAAACAAGCATGGTTGATCATGTTAGCCATGATTCATTTTCATATTGAGACAATATTTTTCAAAATGTGGCATTGGACCATGGTTGACCATGATTTTCATATAAAGAGAATCCATATCACAACGTGACGTTAGAGCATGGTTGGCCATGGTTGATTTTCATATTGACAATCTTTGTCACAATGCGACGTTGGACCATGGTTAACCATAGTTGGCCATGGATGACCATGGTTGTGATAATGTCACGTTGTACTATGAGACAATATTTGTCATACTATAAGCATAACTATTGATGATCCTTGACCATGATTTACCATGGTTGATTTTGATATTGAGGGAATCTTTATCACAATGTGACATTAGAGCATGGTTTATAATGGTTGACGATGGTTGATTTTGATATTGAGACAATTTTTGTCACAATGTGACGTTTAACCATGGTTGACCATACCTGATTTTCATATTTACCATGTTTTACCATAATTGATTTTCATTTTGAGACAATCTTTGTCACAATGCGACATTTGACCATGGTTGAACATGATTGGCTATGATTGAATATGGTTGGCAATGATTTATTTTCATATTGAGACAATCGTTGTTATGATGTGACATTGGACCATGGTTCACCGTGAATGACAATGGTTGTTATAATGTGATTGAACATGGTTGATTTTGATATCGAAACAACCTTTGTCACACTGTGACATTAGACCATGGTTGACCACGATTGACCATGGTTATAAACCCAATGGATTTATATGAAATCCTAGGATTAATATTATAAACCCTATGAATAATATTATACCTTAGGAATATGGACTCTTAGATTAATAAACCCAAGGGATTAATATTAAAAACCATAGTGACTAATAAACACAAGGAATTAATACTAAAAACTCACAGGATTATAGACCCAAGGGAATAATATCTAATCTAAGGGCATAATATTATATAGACCCAAGGTAATAATATCAAATCTAAGGGCATAATATTATCTACCCTAGGTATATAAACCCTAAGATAAATATTATAAACCACAAAATAAACATGGCTGACCATTGTTAACTATGGTTGATTTTCATATTGACACAATCTTTGTCACAATGCGACGTTCGACCATGGTTAGCCATGATTTATTTTCATATTGAGACAATCTTTGTCAGAATACAACATTAGACCATGGTTGACCATGGTTTATTTTCATATTGAGACAATATTTGTCACAATTCACGTTGGACCATGGTTGACCATGGATGGCTATTGTTGTTGGACTAAGAGACAATCTTCGTTACAACGTGACCATGATTATTGGCCATGGTTGACCATGATGGATGAGAGTTGATTTTCATATTGATAAAATATTTTTCATAATGAGACGTTGGACCATGGTTGACCATGATTGACCGCGGTTGACCATGGTCGACGATGATTGACCGTGGTTTATTTTCATATTGTGACAATCTTTGTCACAATGTGATGCTCAGTTGACCATGATTGATTTTCATATTGAGACAATCTTTGTCACAATGTGATGTTTGAATGAATATTATAAACCCTAAAATAAACATGGTTGGCCATCATTGACCATGGTTGATTTTCATATTGACACAATCTTTGTCATAAAGTGACGTTTGACCATGATTTGTTTTCATATTGAGACTATATTTTTCATAATACAACATAGGTTAATTTTTATATTGAGACAATCTTTGTCACAATGTGATGTTAGACCATGATTGACCATAATATTTATTTAATAATAATATTAATGTTAAAATTTAATAATATTTGTAAATATAAATAATACTAAAAGTAATATTTAATATTCAACATTCATATTAATTAATATTATAATTAATATATTATTAAATTAAAAATTAATATTATATTAATATTAATATTAATTAAATATTAAAAAATTATATTAAAATTTTATACATATTTAATGTTATTAATGTTAATGATATTCATAATAAAAATATTAATTAGTATTTTTTTTTTTGTTAACAAAGTCGGTTGCTGTATTATATTTCCGAAAAAAGAAGGGAGACTGAGCTCCTAAAAAACATGCTAAGATGCCATGAAAAGCAAGGAAAGAAGGAGTTACAGGTTAAACAAAATTCCTCCTTGATCTTGCCTTCTGGGCTTTTGAAAAACAAATACCAAAGATAAATCCTAACAAACTGAAGCAATAGATAGCAGCATTTACAAAGCATAATCAATCTATATTGATGTGGCTAACGTGCCGAGTAGTGGACTCTTCAAGCTTGTCATCGACACTGGCTTGCTTGATGCATGACGAACTTGTGGGAACTACATTTTTCTTTTCCATCATGTATTTCAAAATTGCAATGGATTCTTCCACATGACTGCACCTATGGGAAAGCTAATTGAACTATTCATGCAGTGAAGAAATTCTATGATAGAGCAAGTTAATATCAGCTATATATTTCTCATTGATAATACGATTTTGACTGTCAATCTTGTCTTCCAAGACCTTTTTATGGGCTCGGACTTGCTCCAGCTCAGCCTGGAGATCTGCACAGTGAAGACAATCCTCACTTCTCGCCATAGGAACAAAATGAAAGGAATCGAAAGATGAAAGGCCTAGGGACCAGACCAGAAGCGCTGCACTGGGGGACAGACTGAAAAAAAAGAAGCCGAGACTAAGAGGAGAGCGTATAAGAAGGAAGACGTTGGATACAAAGAGGAAGGTCAGGGCCTCAAACCTACAAGAGACAGAATGAAAGGGAAGGGAGGAGACAGAGTGCGAGATAGAGAAGAGGAAAGCGTATAAGAAAGAAGGCAAGCATAGGGGATTCGACAGGGGAGAGAAAAGGAAAGCTGGGGGGAAAGGGAAGTCATGGGAGGGAGACAGTGGATACAGTACGAGGAGAATGAAGTGAAATAAAATAGCAAAGCACAAGATTACAAGGATGGGAATGGGATTTTTTGAGAGAAGACGGATCTAAAAGAAGATTATGTCTTTGGAATGAATCTGGAGGATCTTGGACCAATTCCTTATGTCAGGATTCTCTGATTTGTAGATCTGGAAAAGATAGAGGTGACTCAATATCATGGAAAGAAGTGATGTGTTTCCTCATCATTGCAACGAAGGCTACCCATTGTTCTACTACATGCCCTGTTGGTGAGAAGGTCAGCATCCTTGTTGAAAGAGCGAAGGACGTGGCGATAACTCAAATCGGTGAAGGACTGGCTTCAAAATTGACACCTTCTGATGGACTGTTGTAGAAGAATGTTGGGAGATTCTCTGTTCTGGGCCATTAGGCTGATGACAGCTGCTGAATCTCCGAAGATCAAGGCAGTTTCTATACCAAATTTATTGAGCTGGGTGAGACCTTGAAAAAGGGCTAAAGCCTCAGCCCTGTTGTTGGATATGTGCCCAAGCCCCCACTCATATGAGACTATACGATCCCCATTGGCATTGAAAATAACTCCTCCTACTCCAACGATCCTGGGGTTCGATTTTGATGCACCATCAAAAAAAAGATAATAAGTGTTGCAATTATTAAGCCATATTGCAAATTCTTCCTCCTTTAACCTAATTTTCCATTTGTGATAAACTTTGTTTTGCATGTTTCTAGTATTAGTGCCAATCTAATTATTGTTATTTTTGTCCAAAATATAACCAATGAAATTTCGCTCTTCAACATTGAGATCAGTGATGTCTATGTTTCTGTGGTTTTTTACTGATATGGTTTCTAGAGCAACACTCCTTTCTTTTTTGGAGAGATTTATCGTGGTTGAATCCTTGTCCTTAAAAACTTTACAGTTTCTGGCAAGCCAAATGGACCACAACATAGTGTAAGGAAGGGTATCCCAGACCCTTTTTACAATGTTGTTCTTTCTTTGTTGCCAAGGGTAATTTTTTTCCAATGATGAAGAGCCTCTTCTATGGAGTCTTGTTCATTCCAAGGAGTATGATTGGTATAGGATAAACTTATCCAGCAGGCATTAGCAAAAGGACAGGCAATGAAGAGATGTTGTATAGATTCTTCAGAAGCTTGAAAATTAGGGCAACGTGAAGGGCCATTGATGCCACGCTTTTGTAGGTTTTTAGCAGTGAGGATTTTCCCTTTAAGAAGGGTCCACAGGAAGAATTTAATTTTGGGCAGGGCTTCAGATTTCCAAACCATTTTCCAGTGATTCCAGATGGACATGGGGTGATAGTTGTTGCAGATGTACTGATGTGCAAATTGGACAGTATAATTAGAGCCGGATGGATCCCAGTGGAATCCATCTAGTTCATTCTTTTTTATTAGAGCCATACTGTGGAGATCGGATTGAAGAGCATGAAGACTTGCCATGAGGTCATTGGGGATGACTGGGAAGTTCCACCCTAACCACAAGTTGGATTAGGGATCCAACAGGGAGATCTGGTCTAGGTGATGGATGCTTATGCTATTAAAATAGGTGAGAATGGGAATAACTCCATCATGATTTCTTATTGGTTTCTTGCCCATTATTTTATATGATCTGATATTAATATCAACACCTCCCTTGGGGACTTTAGAGGTGTTCTGAATCATGAAAGGAATTGCTCTTTTACATAAACGCCAAATTTTTGAAGAGTCTCTGATAGGGATATCTTGATTAAGAAGCTGTTGCCTTGGGAAGTTTAAACATTTGACTTCCAACACCCGTTTCCACCAAGTAGAAAGGCCAGTGATAAGTCTCCAAACAATTTTGCCTCCGAAAGCAAGATTAAGAAATTTGGAAGATCTAATTCCAAGACCACCTATGTCGTGGGATTGGATGACCTGTTTCCAATTAACTAGATTGAATTTCTTTTTGTCATTTTTCCCTCCTTGCCAGAGGAATTGGCGAAGGATGACTTCCATTTTATAATGAAAAGAGGCCGGAGCTTGAAGGAGAGAAAATTGATATAGAGGCAAGGAAGAGATACCTGATTTGAGGAGGATGAGGTGGCCGGCTGGGTTGATCAAAATGGTGCCCCAACACTGCACCTTTCTCTTCATCTTTTCAATGACAGTATCCCAAACTTTTGCCTTCAAAGGACCTACACTTACTGGCAAGCGCAGGTAAGTGAAGTGTGCCCAATAATAGTTGCAAGAGACCCCAAAGATATTGGCAATGTTGTGAAGAACCTGTGCTGTGGTATTCCATCCATAAATGCAACTTTTCCGCTGATTGACCATTCCACCTAAGTATCTCATATATTTGTCTAAAAGAAGCTTAAAGTGTCGAGCTATTATTGTAGAAGCTCCTCCAATTAACAAGTTGTCATCAGCGAATTGAGAGTGGTTAATGTTCTTAGCACCATTCCCAAATTTAATTCCTATAATGAGGCCAACTCTCTGATTGAAGTCCAGTGCTTTGCTAAAGGATTCAGACATCAGAATAAAGAGATAAGGTGAAAGGGGACAACCTTGTTTAAGTCCCCAAGATGATTGAAAAGTAGTTCCAGGTCGTCCATTAACAAAAGGGGAGATCCAGGGCCCAGAGATGCAAGCTTTGATGAGATTTAAAAGAGCTGTATCAAATCCCATCTTTTTTAAAACAGCTAGGAGGAAGGAGTGCCTTACTTTGTCAAAGGAATTGGCTAAATCAAGTTTAAGGATAAATCCTTTTTCATTTCTAGATTAGCTAGAGTGAATAGCTTCTTGGATGAGGAGGAAAGAATCAGTAATTTGTCTATTAGCCAAAAAACCCCCTTGGTTCTCAGAGATGAGAGAAGGGAGAAAGGATTTAAGGCGAGAAGCAAGGATTTTTGTTCGAATCTTATAAGATGAGTTGCAGAGGGAGATGGGCCGGAATTAGGCAAAGGAGGAGGGCCGATTCATCGGGAATGAGGGCTAGATGTGTGGCATTGGTGTAACCACCGATTTTTCCTTTCCTCTAGACCCATTTGAGCATTTTAATCAGATCTCTTTTGATGATTCCCCAGAAGCCTCGATAAAAGCTTATGGGGAAGCCATCAGGCCCCAGAGCTTTATCCAACTAGAGAGTCCAAATAGTTCTTCTTATCTCCTCCTCATCAATTTCCTTATTCAAAGTGTCATTCATCTCCTTACTGATTCCATTAGGAAGATATTGAAGCAGATCTGCATAGTCCTCTTCTTTTGTTGTTTTAGTTAGAAGATCCCAGTAATGGTCTGTGGTAGCCTGTCTGATGGCTTCTTGGGTGTTTTGAAGATTGCCATAAACGTCCAAAATGGAGCTTACAGTATTTCTTATTTTTTGAACTGTAGTCTGCTTGTGAAAAAATGTTGTATTCTTGTCCCCCCCTTGCAACCAAAGTTTCCCCGACTTTATCCTCCATTTTGATTCCTCTTCTCTATTTACACGGAAAAGTTGTAAATATAGGTCACTTTCTTGCTTTTTGTTCCCCTGAGAGAGGCCATGTTCTTCTATTGTTTTTTGGATGCTATTTAGGGAGGTTTTGATCTCTTTTTTGATCTTCTCGGGCTCCTTATAGCTAGTTTTCGCCCATTATTTTATCGTCTGTTTGGTGTTTCTCAACTTGGACTCCCAAATGAATCCAGGAGATACTTCTACGTGCAGACTCCATGTTTTTTCCACGATATCTTTAGCTGCTGGAATACAGTTCTAGAGGGAGCTGTACTTAAACGGAATGGGTCCGAGTGGGCAGTGCATTTCCAGATTTAGAGATATTAGGTAATGGTCAGAAGCTAAGCAAAGAAGGATGTTGGCATACCCAACAGAGAAGGAAGAAAGAAGCATGACATTGATTAGAATTCTGTCCAATCTCTCCATAATGTTGCCTGTGCCTAACCTATGGTTGTTCCAAGTATACCTCCTATTTTTTGGAATGATATCAACGAGATCATGATCATGCATAATGTTCTCCAGCTAAATTATGAAGGGTTCAGGGGAGAAACTACCTCCTCGTTTCTCGTTAGCATGAAGAATAAGATTGAGATCTCCTCCTAATATGATATTAGGATTTTCTTCTGCATCAATGCTAGCTTTGAGGTCCTCCCAACAACGCTCCTTATCTCTATAATGATTAGGAGTGTAAATGTTGTATATTACTATAATTTGTTGATCTTATTTGTTTTCTAAAATTGTTTTGACCTAGTGTTGGTTGACAGTTTCTGATTTGTAATTCCATATGTTATGATCCCAGAGTATGGTGGTTCCTTCGGAGGCTCCTCTAGATTCACTGATGCTTCCTTTTTACTGCCTGTTCTGTTCAATGATTTTAATCATTTCCTACTGGCGTTACTTTGTTTCCTGTAACAAAAAGATTCCCAGTTTTTCACAATGAATAAGATCTCTCAGCGCTGAAACTTTGGAGGGGTGCCTTATAACCCGACAATTCCAAGATAAGATTTTCATCATTGGGAATGTGGGGTGTGGAGAGGTGCTTACCCCCCTTGGTCTTTGTGTGTTATCTCTTTTTCATGTTGTCCTAGGATGTAAGATTCTATTGGGTTTTGTATACCCATTGCTATGTCTTTCGAGCATTCTCATCTCTATGCTGCTTTGCTAATTTCCTACCTCAACCGGGTTTCTTAAGAGAATCATTGGAGGCTCCATGATCTTTGGAGGAACTCCTGGTTATCCTGGAGAGGGGAGGTACAAGGGAAATCCGAGAGGAGATAACCAGGGGAGGGGAAGGATCAGAGGTACCTGAAAGAATCAAGGGAGGGAAGGAGGGATCCATGGAAGGAGCTTCTAGGGGGGGATAAAACTGAAAAGGGATTGGAGGTGGAAGGGGGAAAAGGTGGGGAGAGGGAGGGGAGGGAGGATAAAGGAGGGGAAGAAGGGGAAGGGCGGGCAACCTTAGGGACAAGAGGGTCAACTTCAGGAGGGGATTTGGATGAGGGAGCTGACTTCTTTTTTTTTACTATTTCCCACTTTTCTTCTTGTGGGCCATTTTCAACATCAACAAGAGTAGGACAACGATTGGCGAAATGGCCATATTCGTGACATACCTTACATTTGAATGGCATTTTTTCGTAGTCCAACTGCTGAATATGACTCCAATCATCCACTTTGAGCTTGATGGCTTCGGGGAGGCCTTTGCCAAGGTCCACTTCCACACAAATTCGCGCATAGGCTTGCATATTATCCTTTGGCTCGCTGCAATCAATGAATTTGCCAACCGCGTTCCTGATTGCATGAACCGATTCATCTCCCCAGCAGCGAAGGGGGAGGTGAGGGAGCCTAACCCAAACTAGGACAGTGCTGGGAACATCTAGTTCAGGATCAAAATCTGGGGTTCATTTCTTTAGGTACAAGCCTCTGGAATCCATGAAATAAGTCCCGTTTCTGAAGATTAAATCCTTATCTTCTTTAGATTCAAAGTGGAAGGTAAAGTACCCCTTCCCACAAAATCTAATGGAGATTTTACCTTGGATTTTGTCGGACCAGTTCCTTTCAACCCATCGTTGCACAATTTTTAGGGATGGGCAGAGGCCCATGAATTTTCCGTTGAGGCCTTTTTCTGCAAGGGAGAGGGTTGCCATGTGAGGAAGGGCTGGAGATAATTTAACTTCTTGTAAAATATCTAGCTTTTTTTACAAATTTAGATACTGCTGGACGAGGGCGTTGCTGGGGCAGAGATTTAATAAGAGCTAAGAAAGCTTGCTGAGGATCGGCCCCCTCTGGTGAGAAGTCCAGAGGGGCCATGGTGGAAGGTTGAGGGCCAAGGAGCTCACGCAACAAGAACTAGGTCAGGGCGTGCGCGCAGTAGCAGCGGGCATGGTCCGTTTGATCAAAATTAGCAATATTAATTAGTATTAATATTAATATTATTAATAAATTAAAACAACACAAAATAAAAAATAATTTAAAATTACCACATTAAATAAATTAAATTAAATAGACTTAAATTTATATTAAATATTATAATCTATAATGAATTTTCATATTAATATTAATATTAATATTCGTAAATAATATAGAACTAAATATATAAATTTTATTTATATTAATGTTGTTAATGTGAATTATATTAATATAAAATGCATTAATTAATATTAATATGAATTAATAATAATAATAATAGAAGAATATTGTAACTCGGATGCGAGTGCATTTAAGGTTTTAAATGCGGGTTAATGGTTATGAAGGCAGTTGGTACAGCAGGTGGTAGCATTGCGCACCTCCCCAAGCCCTCCAGCAAATGGACGAGATGGTTATCATACGCAGGCGGATCGCTCCTCACGTGAAATTAATTATGCAAAGGGCTCGAGAAATCTCTCCTGGTTCGGCTTTGATGGTGGCTTCGGCTCCTCCTGTTGATTTATACCCCTGGCCTCCACCCATGCTCGCAGCGTCGGTTTCTCAGCCCTGTCTTGGTTTGATGGTGGAGTTGCAGGTTTGGACTCTCAGCCATTACAGGAACCCTTACCTTGGCAGGTGCTTCATCCATGGTTCTTCCTCTCCCTCAGGCTATCCAGTCACTGTGTCAATGGTCCACCGTCGTGGTAGCTGCCACCGTGGTGGCGGTTGTGGAGGGTGTGGATGCTCTCAGCCTGCTCCTCCACCCATCATACCTCTGGTCTCGGCTTCTCCCACCTCTGAAACTAGTAGGCCTCTCCCTTATAACTCCTTTCAGACTACCCACTTCACGTTCCATAGTCGCCTTAACCAGCCTGTTCTTTCTGCTAGCATCACAGTCATTTTCTCAGAGGAGGAAGCCAGGCCCATTGTTGATACGAACACGCCTTCCACTGATTCTCCAGGAGGCAGAGCGCAGTAGCAGATAGATGTGGGTTTTGATTTCCATGGCGGCAATTCGCAGGCGGAAGGAACTGAGGGCGATGTCTCCATGCCTCCTGCTAACACTCAACAGAACACCCCTGCTTCTGAACGACCGACGGATGGCTCAGACAGCTCACGACAGTTGGCAGCTCCTCCAGATGGCAACGCTTCAGCTCACAGGGAGAATGTGGACGACACGTGGATGGGCTATCCTTGCCCTATAGAGGAGGAGATTGAGGAAAACGATTTCGATGTCTGAAGACTTCTGGGTTTTGGTTGCTGCTCTGGTTCTCTCTCTGTTTTCCATTCCTTTTTGTATAGCCTATATGGCTTCTATTAACATCTCTTTGTCTAAAGCTTATAGCTAGGTTATAGTGTCAATTTTTTGTGTCTGTATTTTCGCTCAGAAACATTTGGGTAGTTCAGTCAGTTTGGTTCTAGATTACAAGCTGTTTTTTGTTTCAGGGCTTATGTATCAGGTTAATCCCAATTTTGGGACTATCTGTCTGCATGGATGAAATTTCGTGTACCTCCTATGAGGCCATGACCACTCTGTAAATATT
>APFE031355555.1:0-35408 GCA_000404065.3 Pinus taeda | reverse complement strand
TAAATGGTTTATTTTTGACATAATCTTTTGGAGGAGCCCAACAAAAATTTGTCACTATTATATTTCAGCCCCCTAAGCATAAATGTTGTGTGGAAATTGGTGTAGAGTTTTTTCTGGCAATACACAAAAGGAAGGGACTTCAAAGAAATGAAAATGTCAACGCTCTTCAGGATAGTAGGGCTTATAATTACGGGGATTTAGAAAATGTTCATCCATACTATTATTTTAGGTTTTGTTTCTTTCTCTGTGGAGATGAGAATAAGAGTGCTATCTAATGTTCATCCATATTATTATGTTAGGTTTTATTTATTTCTTTGTGGAGAGGAGAATACAAGGTCTTTTAAATGAGACATTCATAAAAGTAATAACAATATTTAGTTGAGAAGTCATTATTTTGAAAATGGTTTTAGATGTTAAGTTTTTACAACAATAGGTTTATATCTTAATAATATTGTTTCAAGGAACTAGGTTTAGCTTTATGGTTTTAGAGTAGTATGATTAGGTTTTAGGTTAGTAGGTTTAGGTTTAAGATTTTTAATATTGATATTCAATGGTTTGTATATTATTAAAATTGAAATAATTGATCTTAAATTTTTATTATCAAAATGGGCCATCTTATTTATCATCCCAAAATGTTAAATAAAATAAACAACTATGATCTTGAATGGACAAATTACTTATATAAATTCTTTTATTCTTGTACAACTAAACTTAATCTTAATTATTATATATTATTTGTTTGTGTTTCCTCAATCTTTCTTCAACAAACCATTCAGCTAATAAAAACATAACACAGACAATCACATCTACCACAAATTCGAAGAACCTTGTGTTATTGTCTCTCCAACCACATTATAGCTACATGTTCATGTTTAAATTAGGAATAAAAATGCTAAAAACCATTTATACAAAACAAGTATTGTTAATTGTTTCCATGTAGACAATACAAAAAATGAAAGGATGATTAAAAGGATCTCTTATTTTTAGACTTATTTATTGTTCAAATATGTATTTTTTGTTGAAGAAACTATATCGAGCTAATACAATTTCCATATTTTTAAATTAAAATACTCAGAAAATTAGATGCTTATAAACTTGCAATAAACATGTAATGGATTAATAGCTTGGATCTCTCTACAAATTTTTAGTTACTTTGATTTCATTTTTATTGAAAATGGATATATAAACTTGATTTACAATCTAGATAATGAAATGAATCATTTTAAATTTATATTATTATGTTTTAATCTATTCATTCAAGAAACTTACAAATATATAAACTTAATTGTAAAATTAAAAAATATAAAAAATAACAATGCAAATACATAATAATATTTAAAATGGTAAAAACTAATCATTTTAAACCAATTTACAACTTGAACATGTAAAATTATGTTTCAAAACTTATTTAAACAACCACAATTCACAATTACCCCTTAATGTTTGGTATATTTATATTCAAGTGATTAATAATATAATAAGGTAATAATAATTGAAAAATATTATCTTTTTGTTTTAATTTACTAAATCTTAAAAATATATAATCTTTTGTTTTCATAAACAGGGAAACCAAGATAATGGTGGCATGAAATGTAGCTTAAAGAAAACATTAAATTTGAGAGGGGCCATAAGAAAATGAGTAATTTTAGATTTATATTATTAATGTTTTTATTAAGATATTCTTAAAACATACATTTTTTTGTTTTTAGAAAATTTTATTATTTCATTAAATTGGATAATAAACTTGTTATTTATTAATGTTATACTTAATTATATTCATAATGATATTAATATAAATCTCTACATTTAATAACAAAATTAAAATCTAATTTTATTAAAATATTATTAATTTAATATTAATTTTTTTAATGTAATATTAGGTATTAATATGTTTTGACATTATATTAAGTTTAAATTATTATGTTTTAAAACTTATATATTATGTTATTAATTTTAAATATTATTATTTAAAAATGTTAATGTTAATTGATATATTCATAATAAAAACAATATTAAAGAGTATTGATATTAATATTATTTAATAAATTAAAACAACAACAAAATTAAAATAATTTAAAATTACCACTTTAAAATAAATTAAATTAAAAATAACTTAAATTTATATTACTATATATCTATACATTGAATTTCATTATTAATATTAACATTCTATTCATTATTAATATTAAAACTAAATATTAAAATTTTATTTATTATTTAATGGTTAATGTGAATTATTATTATACATAAAATGCATTAATTAATATATTATGAATAAAATTAAAATAATAATAATAATAATAACATTATATGAGGAACACACAAGGTTTTTTCACAAATCTACCATGGATCACAGGTCTCATAGGATCTCAAAAATCAAGTATTCTCAAGGAAATCAACTCAATACCGAGAAAGAAATAGAAGTTGCGTTGGTTCAAAATTTCCAAGGCATAATAGAGGAACCTCTCTTAGACAGATCACAATTCATCCATGACTTCACAAAGCACATTCCTAAGCTTGTGACAAGAGAAGACAATTATAATCTAAATAGGCTTGTGAATGAAGAGGAGGTCAGCGAAGTCATCAAAGAAATTCAAAATGGGAAGGCGCCAAGTCCGAATGGTTTTAATGTGGACTTCTTTAAAGCATGTTGGGAATAGACAAGTAGGATATCCTCAATGTGGTGGAGGACTCTAGGAAAAATAGAATTGTTTTGAAGGCGCTCAATACCTCTTTCATATCCTTAAATCCAAAACAGAATAATGATATGACACTAGATAGATTCAAACCAATAGCATTATGCAATGTGGTGTATAAAATAATTACCAACAGGGCTTAAACCCCTTCTACCAACTCTTGTATCTGAGGAGCAAACTGGGTATGTAGAAGGCAGACAAACTCTCAACAATATCATTCAAGCACCCGAGGTGGTTCACTCTCTTATAAGCAATAGGCAGGCAGGAATGATTATGCAGCTTGACCTAGAAAAGACTTATGATAAGATAAATTGGGCCTACATAAGGAAAGTTCTTATAGCTTATGGATTTGACCATAACTGCGTAAGATGGGTAATGGCCCTTGTAACTACCTCTAGTTTTTCAATCATGTTAAATGGTTCACCATCCAAGCCCTTTAATCCTACGAGAGGTCTCAGACAAGGATATCCTCTCTCACCCTTCCTCTTTATTCTCATGATGGAAGGGCTAGGAAAAGCTATCAAGTCTGCCAAAGTAGAAGGAAAAATCTAGGGTCTCAAACTCCCCGTGAATGGAAATGCTATGACCCATCAACAATTTGTGGACGATACTATGCTACAGGGTACACCTATGGTCAGGGAAGCTCTAGCCTACAAACAAATCCTAGAAGACTTTGCAATGGTTGCGGGCATAGAGGTAAGCCTCTCCAAAACAAAGATTTTCTTTTTTAATACTAACATTGCTATTCATAGAAATATATCTAGAATTCTAGGCTTTCAAAGAGATATGCTACCATCCAAATATTTGTGAGTACCACTAACAGACAAACCTCTGAGCAAGACAGTCTAGGAGCCTGTGATAAATAAGCTGTAGGAAAAAATTTGAAAATGGACAAGTAGGTCTTTGAACTTAGCAGGATGACTAGTGCTCACAAAAGATGTCCTACAAATTGTTCCCATCTTTATGTTTTCAACCCTTCCAACTCTTAAAGGAGTCATGCAACTATGCATAAATATCCAAAGAGATTTTCTTTGGGGTAAAGGGGAAGAGAAAAAGAATGGGCCTTGGTAGCCTAGGAAAAAATCTGTAAACCTAAGACACGTGGAGATTTGGGACTGGATGATCCTGAGGTGCTAAACAAAGTTTTGGAGCAAAACTATGGTGGAGATGGCTGAAAGATTAAGCTCCCCTTGGGCCCAAATTTGGAAACAGAAATATGCAAACAATTGGCAAGACAGGGATCACATTAGAATGTATAGGATCATCAAAGGCTCCCACATTAGGAACAAAGCTTGGGAGAATAGAGCCATTGTTTAGAAACATAGTTTCTAGGAAATTAGAGATGGAAACCTTGCATGGTTTTGGGAGGATAAGTGGCAACAGGATCCTATATTGTTAAGAGAAGAGTTTGCAAATCTCAAGAATGATACTGACAACAAAAAGTTACTCAGAGTAAATGAATTCTGGGATCACAAAAATAGCAAGGGAAAATGGAGGATATGGAAGAACTTGGTTTATAGTGATAACTCCCCCTTGAAGGCACAAGTAGAAGCTTTAACAGCCATCGTGGAACAAAGAAAGATTATGATATCAGCAGATTCAGACCAGCTGAGATGGGGCAATAATAATGAAGGAACCTTTAACCTCAAATAGGCCAAGCGCATAGCCCTTGGGCTTGACTTTACAAACCCTGATTGGGTTTGGAAGGACCTATGGCAGAACCAAATCTGGATGAAAATCAAACTGTTCATGTCGTTAGTGCAGCATAAAAAAATTCTTACCTGGGAAAACCTGAGGAAAAGAGGGGTATTTGGTCCATCTAAATGCTAGCTATGTGAATCACAAGAAGAAACTATGGATCACCTTCTCAACCTCTTCCCATTCACATCTACATTGTGGAATTGGATTGCTTCAATATTCAGACAAACAAACAGGGACATGGGTAGCATTACCAGCATCTTAAAGAAGTGGAGGAAAAAATTCTCTGATAATGAAACAGTCAAAAAGCTTGGGCTTTAGCTCCAAGCTTTCTAATCTAGGATGTCTGGAAAGAACGTAACAATAGAATATTCAAAAATAGGAAAGGTTCTCCCCAGATCATCATGGCTCAGATTTTAAGACAGCTCAAGGAGACGGTAGGAACCCTCATTAAAACACCCCCTGAGAATAACCCTACAGATACTGATGTTCAGATACTACTACAATTGGGTCTGCAGGGGCTTATCCCACAGGGAAAAAAAAAATTGAAAATCATATAATTGCTGATAAGGACTTATGACAACCTCGCCCTCAAGGTTTTATGAAATGCAATATAGATGGGGCCTCAAAAGGAAACTCGGACATGGCTGGTTACGAAGGAGTGATAAGGGATGAAAAGGGTTGTATAGAAATCATCTTTCATAGTAATTTGGGGAAAGCCACAAACAATATGGCTGAGCTCATGGCCCTTGAGCAATTCTTAGAAATTCAGAGGGACTCAAACCTTCATAACATTATAATTGAAATTGATTTTGAATTGATTATCAATTTGGTCAAGAAAATTTGTTATGGCTCAGCTCCGGAAAAATTTTCGATACATTGGAAGCTTCTGCAAGTCTATCAAAGGATTTAATCCCACCTGCAAAACATGAGAACCCTGAGTTTCACTCATGTGCACCGAACAGCCAACAAATTAGTGGACATCTTAGCTAATGAAGGAGTACTCTATGCTAAAAGCAACAATAAATATAAATGGATAGAGACCCCCCAGGGTAGATTGAGGGAAGAGTGTCTCAGACAAGCGAACACAGACCGGGAGCTCTATCAAAGCAGAGGATACTAGCAGGTTGTAGACTTCTAGAAACAGTTGAATTATAATCCACATGAAGCAGCAGTTTAGGGATATATATGAAAAGAATGTTTGGTCCTTTGGCCGGAATATGTGCCCAGAACTCTACAAACACAAGGTTCTCGGGCAGGTGTCGATTGATAGCACAAGGATTTACATGAATTTGGATTATACTATAGATCATTTTTCATTGGCTATGCAGGAAGCTTGGTTAAAGTGTGAGCAGTTAGGAGAAATAGCAGCAATCTTATCAAATCTGCATGGAAAATAGCAAGGTGGTTATCAAGCCAAACAAACTCAAAATCAATTTTAATGGTAGCCTTATTAGATTTCGGGTCTAGAAGTAGTGTTAAATATCGAGCACGATACTCAGATAGGCGTGATTCACTTTCATCTGGTGGATTTTGGGCAGACTACATGCGCGAGGGTTATGAGTCAAATCGAACTTGAAACTTTTATAGTGCGGTCTTCAAATGCTTATCGGGTCCGATTCAAGAGTTAATGAGTGAGCTTGTTAGCGTTCTGATATTGTTTTTGACCATTAGATCTCCGATGACAGATCGAACGGTCTTGGCTCTCGATCATCCTTTGCGGTTTTGACGTCATGTTTTGTGGGCCCTAAGCCCGGTCAGTGGGCCTTAAGCTCAGTTTCCTAGAATATATGTGGCCCACATCTCTTTTATACATCTTGTAATATGTTTTTATTATCATTTTGAATAGAAGGTCCGACGCTTAATTCAGCAAAAAAAAAATAATAAAAAAGAATATTATAAAATTAAAACCTATTATAGTAATTTAATGAGTATTATAGAAATATTTTCGGAAAATCACATCAGAAAAGGTTTTCACGCGTTTCGAACCCAAAATCACGACAGTTTATACCAAATATTTTAAATTTTCATAAATTTATATGGATATAGTTATATATATTCATTTATAATAAATAATTTATTAATTAATGTCTAATATTAATAATTAACATTACAATTAATATTTATAATATTGATTGGATACATATAATTAATTTACTAATAAAAATATTCCAATTAATTATTCATTTTCATATAAAATTAAACTATATCAGAGTATTATCAATATATCGTTATGCTAAAATTGTTAATATATTTTTAGTTGAATTTATGTTATTAATAAATAATATTATAATAATATTAATATATTATAATATTAATATTATTAATATTAATAATTAAGCTAAAATCATATTTTAATTAAAAATTCCTCTTAATAATTAATTTTTCTAATGGATTTAATGTTATTAATTATAATTCAAATTATTAGTTTCTATTTATTTTTATATTAATATTATTAATTTTGTAATTTTAACACATAATTTTAAAAGCTATTATTATTTTTTACATTATGATTACTTTTTATTTTTATTATTGATTGTTGACTAAAATTTTTGATATTAATATCAATATTAATAAATATAAATTAAACTTAATATTAGAAACTCAATATAATCCAATGTTATAAGTTCTAATTTTGAAAACATGCATTAGTGAAAACAGTAAATAATTTAATATTAAATTCTAATAATACAAACCTAAAAATTAAAACATAATAATTTAAACTTAATATAATGTCAAAACATATTAATACCTAATATTACATTAAAAAAATTAATATTAAATTAATAATATTTTAATAAAATTAGATTTTAATTTTGTTATTAAATGTAGAGATTTATATTAATATCATTATGAATATAATTAAGTATAACATTAATAAATAACAAGTTTATTATCCAATTTAATGAAATAATAAAATTTTCTAAAAACAAAAAAATGTATGTTTTAAGAATATCTTAAATAAAAACATTAATAATATAAATCTAAAATTCACTCATTTTCCTTAGGCCCCTCTCAAAATTTAAATGTTATTTTAAGCTACATTTCATGCCACCATTATCTTGGTTTCCTTATTTATGAAAATAAAAGATTATACATTTTTAAGATTTAGTAAATTAAAACAAAAAAATAATATTGTCAATTATTGTTACCTTATTATGTTATTAATCACTTTAATATAAATAAACCAAACATTAAGGGGTAATTGTGAATTATGGTTGTTTAAATAAGTTTTGAAACATAATTTTACATGTTCAAATTGTAAATTGATTTAAACTGATTAGTTTTTACCATTTTAAATATTATTATGTATTTGCATTTTATTATTATTTAATATAATTTTAATTTTACAATTAAGTTTATATATTTGTAAGTTTTCAGGAATGAATAGATTAAAACATAATAATATAAATTTAAAATGATTCATTTCATTATTTGGAGTGTAGATCACGTTTATATATCCATTTTCAATAAAAATGAAATCAAAGTAACTACAAATTTATAGAAAGATCCAAGCTATTAATCCATTACATGTTTATTGCAGGTTTATAAGCATCTAATTTTCTAAGTCTTTTAATTTAAAAATATGGAAATTGCATTAGGTAGATATAGTTTCTTCAACAAGAAAAAATACATATTTGAACAATAAATAAGTCTGGAAACATCGAAACCTACTCAACCTCGAGATATAATCAAACTCATAATCAAGACCAATGAATAAAACTAGTAATGAATGATCAATCAAAATCAAATTGATATTTAAGGCGTTTAGGATTTAAAAAAAAAAAGCTTCTTGAAATATAACATGCACATTTCAAAACATATATAAATTCCAATACCAAACAATTAAATCAAATATATATATATATATAGATAGATATATATATATATTTTGATATAATGTTTGGTTTGGGCGTGTTATATATATAATATATATATATATAATATAATAATATATAATATTATATATATAACATTGAAATTCTGGTTGTGAATATAAAAAACAATGAAATAAACCTAAAAACATAAAAATAAACAATAAAACATTTAACAATCTAGTTATTAAACTATTCAGGACATGTCAAAAATAAAACTAAAAACATATAAATTATTCATTGTAATTTATATATAAAACCATTGGTACATTGGATTTAATTTTAAGTATCATATAAAACTATTTGTTTACTATTTTGATGATTAACAACAGTAGAGAAATAAGTTGAATTTGTGTCATGGCTTGTTTCACACCTTTCCATTTTCTTTGTCGATGTACTTGATTCTATTTTAAATTCTATGTTATTCCCAACAATCCTCATTTATTTGAAAACACCACTCCAACGGAAGCTTTCGTCAATTTGAAAACACGACTCCAACATAAATTCTCATCATTTCATTTAATTATATTGTGGTGGTTTTTTTTATTATATAAAATGGGCGTTTCAGATTTGATTGGGTGTTAGCATTTCTTCATTTAATTTAATTAAGACAACAAGGGTTGAGATTTTAGAGAGGGGTGCATTTTGCATGCTACAAGGTAAATTAATAACCATTTAAATGAAAAATTGAAACCAAACTAAGCCGACCGATTTATGCCTCCTTTCATTTCTGTTTGGTTTCAATTAAGAGGTAAAGAATAGTGCCGCATGGAAGAATCTAGAGTCTTGAATAGCGCCGCAGAGGTAAAAAATAGCACCACATGCTAGAGTCTCCTTATATATTTAATTAGAAAATAACAGTAAAATTTTTTTAAAAATTATATATATCATATAAGCATTCTTCATTCACACGGTCTTTCTTGCTCTGTAATCACTTTGATTCGTATGTATTCAATGGTCGGCTGCATCGGGCACAGTGGTAGATGGTGGAGCTAGAAGCCACATGATCCGTCTCTCCATTGCCCAAAATCCAAGGATGGCCTGTAATCATCACGTTTGAATACTGTAATTTATAAAATCCTAATTCCTATTCTCAAACACACTCTGCATACCAACAAAATCCAAAGAAACAAAAAACTCACTCAAGATTTGATAGCAAGAAAATCGTTGCATACTGTCTTTCTACAACATTCCATGAACGAGTTCCTTTGTAGAATCAGATATGAACCTCCACATACGGCTATTGAGATCTGGGTCTGTATTATATATTTTCTTATACATGACCTTGGCGTCCTCATGCTCAAAATAGAAAGGTGTCTTTCCACTAAGAAGAACATACAACACTACTTCTGTGCTCCATATATCAACTTCATATGAGTAACCATTTCTGCAGAGCATCTCTAGAGAAAAATATCCCAATGTCCCCACCTTACCGTGGAATGGATTTTCATTCTACTGGATTACAGAGTCTTTCATATACAATCTAACTAAAAGTAATATCCCAACACAAAAGTAAAGGGATATATCAATGAGCATATAAACCTGGCTTGCTCCTCCCTGGCCAAAGCAACACTGAGCTTGTTGGAAATATTTGAGAAATAAGAGAGGGACATGAATATCGCTTAAACTTTTCATGCCATATGAGAGCTCATTCTAAAAGCCAATCGATTGCCACAAGGTCTCATCCATTTCGCAAACATAGATTCAATTTGAATTATTGAATTGAAGTACTAGATTTGGAGTACTTTGTTTCACTAGCGGGGAGAATGCCAACAGTCAAGCTTTTCATGATTAAACTATGGGATAACTGCATGTTGCGAGGTTGCACATATGGAAGGAAATATGTTGTTCCATCCTATATTGTTTCATATTCTTTTTGTTTTCTTTTTTAATATTATTTTTGTTAATCCTTATACGTGGAGATAAATGAGAGGCACTGTGAAATTTTAATCTCATTTGGTAAAAATTTAATTTAAGTAGGGTTTAAACACCTTATTTAGATATGCACTGAAATTATGGCTTTTAATTTTAGTCATTGGTTGAATGACAACAACTAGAATAAACTGGCATCTTTTAGTTTAGACCATCAAATCAAAAAGATTAATTATCAAAATTATTAAAATGCCCGATTCCAATAGGAGAGATGCCTAACTCTACATGACTCTTTTCCAAAACAAATATATTTCAAGGCTTTTGTTGACTTTTAAGACGTTAACACGTTGTATCGTTTAATACGCCACAAACGTCAAAGGAAACCACGTGCTTTAGAATCGCGGTAAGTTTATTTGTTGTAACACAATGCTCACTTACACTTGCGTGAGTTATGCTGTGTATAATCTACAAGGTGTGTTATAGCATTAACATAGAGGAAAAATATATTTATGTGATTTCATACGGACTACGAATGGCTATTAATCCATTTTCTGTGTCTTTTTGTAATTTTTTCTGATACCAATTTGTTAGAAAAATAGTAAAGACAAAACATAAATTAATATATAAATTGTGGTTCACAGAAAACATAATTATTACGATCAATCCAGTGAAAAGTATTTAAATTTTTAAACTTAACATGCAATTACACACTAAATTCCACTGTAACTTAATTCTACTTCATTCAACCCTCTATAATTAAGAATAATTAACTTATTTTAAGACTTCATTCAGGATTCCTTTTCCTTTGCAATTAGAAGAATAAGGAGTATTCGACATAAGGGCGTCTGGCATCAAAATTCCTTTGAGACCACAGCAGTATTAACATTAGCTTTCCATGTAAGAGGCACTGCTTTCATAATCGTACTCATCACCTCGAATATCGTTGACTATTCCAACCAGTACGATTTTCTGTGACCCACGTTTTACACCTTTACCGACAGCCTTTTGTGGTAAAATTTGTTTCTGCTCACTAAATTCATTTTTAGCGGTTGAATTCATTTCTATGTAGAAAATCACATTTTTTTTAGAAAAGGAAAATTATTATCTTATTAAACATTTATCACCAAATTTTAAAATAATAAATAAAATTATCTTATTAAAAATCAATTAACAGATTTAAACAATAAACCCAAATTATATAATGATTATAATTAGAATGTGCACATCTCAATTATTGAATTTCTCTTGCATGTCGGTGAAGAGGGTTCGATGTGAAAAGTGATCATGCTCCTATCACTCACTGGAGAATTTATGTGACATCTACACTCTTCATGGGAAGGGTCCAATGTTACCAAAAGGGAATATTTTTTTGAACGTGAACTAAATGAAAGGTTTTACACTTTTACCCACAGAAATGACCACACGTTTGAAACCTTTACCTACCACATTTTCTTGCGTCAACGCCTCCCTCCCAGGCTTGGAATTTGGCGTTCTGTTTAACATTTTGTCCTTTGTCAGAAGTATCTCATGGCGAATACAAATTCCACAACGTTAAAATTCATTGGTTAAAAATTTTTAAATCTTAGAATTTGATGTGCAAACATTTAAAAATAAATGCGTGATTCAATGGTTAGTAGTCACTGTATGCTTTGTTAATAGTTGGACGTTTCGTGTGATCCATATTTCTTCCCAGCTATTAAAAGCTTTACACAACAGAGGCATTCTTTTTTGGCCAAAGTCATTCGAAAATGGGAAGGCGCAATTCCTATTTGGAAATCAGCGACAGAATTGCATCTAAGCAGCGAACTGGGAATTCAATGGAATTCTATCATATCATCGTTGCGGGTACATGGTATTCTTCGCTCTGCGGACATGGATTTCCTCATTTGGAAGGGTCATGGTGGCTCATCGTTTGTCTATGTCAAACATATATACTTATAATTTCAAAACTTAGAATCTGTAACATCTTTCCATTATCTTTTTGGAAAACAGGCTACCCCTTAAAAATCATAATATTTGCCTGGCTGGTATTCTCATAACAAGAATCTCACATGGGAAAATCTTCAAAAGCGAAATTGTTGGGGGCCTGCGATATACCCCCTATTTAGATCAAATGTGGAGAACAACTTACACTTTTTTCTTGTGTGTCCTCAATCACAGATGATATGACAGAATCTCGCTGCACATTTTGGTTATACCAACACCTCTTACCCTTCCATTACAGAGGCGTTTAAAGCATGGAGTAACATGTTCATCGATTGGAGGTCCATTCCATTATTATCTATATGGGCCATATGGAAATGGGGAAATGGGATGATTTTCAATTCCAAAAGGGAATCACATTCATCAGTTTTTGAATCTATCCTTTGGTTACACAATGTGCTTGGAATGCCTCACCAATCCAAAGTTAGACATGGGATCCCGCAGGTATTCCACGCGCATATTTCGACGGAGAAGATCAACATGGTACATCCCCCTGCGGAGTATACATTATACCAGAAGTTGGTCAAACTTTAGATATTCATTGGAATGGAGGTGCCTGATCCAACAATAAAGCAGAAACTATGGCCCTTGAAGGTCTTCTATCTCTTTGTGACTTTCTTGACATACAAAAGATTCAAATTTTTGGAGATTCGAAAGTCATCATGGATCATGTTCAATCAAAGCATATCATAAAAAACATCAATCTTTCTGGATGGCTGAATAGGATAGAGGCTTTATGGAGCTGCAGGAGGGACTACACAATTACCCACATTGCTAGGGACAAAAACTTGAAGGCAGATGCTTTATCAGAAAAGGGCCTATCAATTCTACAAGGCACTTGGAGGATGCAGACAATGGTGGACAACATCTCATCAGATCCAGGACTATTGCATGCCGGGTACATAAATTTCAATTTTTTGATGTCTATCTGGTATGTTTCTGTTTCCCAATATTATGACTTCCTTTTTGAAAAATTTCCATATATTTTTGTCTCATGGGACGGATTTCAACCTATTTGATGTGTTAATTAGCAGACAACTTTCCATATAAACAATATGTAGCATAACATAAAATGTTATTTTTGAACCTTTCCTCATTATGGGACTTTGATCCTCTATATTCTACCCTATCTGGTGGTTCCTATATAAATATTACTATACATTTTTCCTTTATGAATATAATACAAATATATAGCTTTTTTTTTGTGCTGAAAAGGGTGGGAGAGAATCAAAGAATAAAAAGGAGAAAAGTCAATGAGAAGAGAAGTTAAAGGGGAAAAAATATTAATATAAAATAAATGTAGTATTTTATTATTAATAAGTTTAGTTTAATTTATAGATAAAATGATTTTTTACGAAATATTTTCTGATTAATTTAATCAAAATCTATTATTATTTTTAAAAACTTTAATGTCTTAAAGGATGTTGAATTTATTTATAAAATTCAAAATGTATTCTAAATAACCAAAAAAATTATATTTTCTTTTTTGAAATCATTTACCAAATTCACTAAAAATTATTTCTAAATTTAACTACACACATTTTAATATTTTTTGTGAAACCTTTAATTATTAATTTTAATATATTAATATTTGAGATGGAGAAAATTAAAGAAAGAATGAAATTATAAATGAAATTATGCGACACAGAGAGGAGAGGGGAGAGAGGGGAAGCGACGGTGCGGGGCACTAAATTAAAAAGAAAGAGATGAAAAGTTAATTAAAATAAGAAAAGAGCATGAAGAGTCAATAAAGGGTAAATTTCCTGAGGCGGGTTTAATAATATAAATAAATGACAAAGATTTAATTATTTATTAATAATAAATATAAAGAAAGAATGATTTTAACATCGGAGAAAAGGATATTAGAGATATAAGGATTATAAGAATAAAAGGAGGGAGAAGAACATAGCAAGTAAGATAGAAATAAAAAGAGAGTTAAAAATAAAAAATAAATAATGAAAGTAAAATTTCATTATTATAAGGAAATAATATTTATGATAACGAGATAATATTTAGTTTCATTTAAGAAGATCAACTAACCTTGAGTGAGGAGATAGGCTCTGCGACTCTCAGAGGTTCTGATCCGCACGATCTAAAGATGCAGCAAACCGCAGCAAGAAAAACTGTCATCGAGGACTCTCTCGGCAAACCCATCAACCCCTGGATGCCTTGCAGGGATTTAGATGGCAACATCATGGGGAAGATGATGGTGCAGGCACCCAAGAACTGTCCTGAAAGTAGAACGAAGAACAGCATTGGTGTCTTCTCCGAGGTGATTGCTGTCGACGAAAACCTGCAAGCAGAGGAAGGGAGACTCTCAGGATGAGATCAAAGTCTCTTTGCTCTTGGGAGAACAGATCTCGAGCCACAGGCAGTGCTGGAGGCCAGATCTGGAATCAGATCTACTTATTTTCACATGAAAATCTCTTCTCTCTAGTCTGACACGACTTGGATCAATAAGGAATGGTCGATCCACCGCCAAGTTCATCTGATCAAGGTAGAAATCGGCTGCATTGGGCCTTTGACTTTCAGGATTCAGTTCCCATAAGAATCCAAAGGGGCTGCCAGAAAATACGACATCTCCCCAATACTGGCACTTTGGAGGAAAGGACTCTGCTGTCGTGACCAGGTCTGTGTAGCCAGACTTTATGCAGATCTGGTTGAGACGAATTTGGCAAACGGGGCAGATTTGAATTTAAATGTCTGCTTCCAAATCTTTGTTAGAACACCCAAGGGGAGCTCAACACTGATATGGGTTTCAGCTACAGACAGTGTAAGAGATCTGAAATACAACATTGCAAATCAGATCGGATACCCAGCTGGTGAGCAACACCTAATAACAGGAGGCAGATCTCTTCAGCACTTCCGATCCATAAAGGATTACAATATAAAGCCAGGATCTACAATCATCCTCAACTTGAGACTACTAGGAGGCGCAGCATCTGGCAGAGCAATGGTAGGAGGCAGCGGATCTAAATCAACCCATATCCCAAATCCACTACAGCAGCATAGAGGTGACAACCTCAAACCGGATTCGCATCAGCAGCATAGGAGTGAAGGAATATCTTACAAGCATGTTCTACAAGGGGGAAAATCTTCTACAGCAGCTCCAAAGCAAGCCAGATTAGAACCTAACCCATACATAGTGGAGAAACTACAGCATACACCAGAACTAACGATAGATATATCAAAAACAGAGGAGGTATGTAATAGCTATGAAAAACAAGCAATTATTTGCCGTTTTAACGGATTTTGGCTCAAACCTTTTGACCTGTTCCATTGGATTTTCATACACTGGGCTATAGACTGTGAGATCCATCTTTTCTCCAAAGGGTTTTTTATAGTAAAGTTCCAAACAACAGAGGTCAGAGATCTTGTGATTCAGGAGTGACCTTGGTTCTGGGGATCTTCAAGCCTCTTTATCACTCCTTGGTTCCCAAAGTTCGATGCAAATACTTTGATTGTTTCCAAGATGCTTGTATGGGTACGCCTTCATAATCTTCCTATACATTTCTAGGACCGAAGGATATTGGAATGCATAGGCAACACCATTGGTAGATACATTAAAATGGATACACAAAGAATGGAGGAAAGAATTTTTACCTTCGCACATATCTGTGTGGAAGTTGACCTCAACAAAGGTCTACTGGATTGCATTAAACTGAAACACAAAGATCGCAGCTGGACGTAGTCATTAGACTATGAAAATACAATGTTCAAATGTAGAATTTGTCGGCAAACTGGACATCTTCAAAATGCATGCCCAGATTACAAAAAGGACAACTGTAGGAAGAAGAAATCCAACAAACAATAGAAGGGATGGAAGTTCGATCCACTAGAATCAGATGAGGAGGAAGATTCTGAGGAGGAAGAACCCCTCCCAAATGAGAATAACCAAACAAAATCACAGAAGACACCCCCTCAAGAGCCTATAGAAACGCAATCGGAAAAGAATCCAAATTCAATGGAAATCAGTGGAACCAAAAGGCAACATTCACCAGATACCTCTGACTCAGATAAGGAAAACCCCCAATCAGGTGATGGGAATCCACTTCAGCTCGTCCCCATGGTGTCGTCCCAAGGAGAGTGGCACAAGGTTGAGAAGAAAAAGGGGCATAAAACTTGAAAGCCCCCCCAATATCATCTTAGTTGCCCCTGTAGTGCAACACCCTCTTTGGGGTCTTTGTTTTTAGTCTCTTGTTCACCATCTCCACAGGCACAAGCCGAGAGATCGTAGATGCTATGGTTATCTACATTTCCTCATATATGAGGAGGCCTGTGCATCTGTTCAGTTGGTAGTTTTTCTCTTTCATGTTTTGGGGCAGGAATGAGTTTACTAATCCTCTGAGCTCTATGATTTGCAAATCATACAACAAATGTATGCTTTGGCATATACTATGTAACTTTTTATCTTGGTAATAAAAAGTTTGCTTTTTTCTTTTGGAAAAAAGGAGATAATATTTATGATAAGGAGATGAATTAAAAAAAGGAGGGGAGTAAGCGGAAAACACAAGGAAGACTATGGTTTAGAGGAGAGAAGATGGATCATGGATTTAGATAAATTGTTAAGCTTGTAGCCATCATTATGGTTCAAGTTGTTAGGATTTTTCTTAATTTCAAGGGTTTCTTTGATGACTCAGGTAGAGATGAAGGGATTAGAGATCATGATTTTGGCTTTGTTAAAGCAAATTAAGTGTTTGGGGTTGTGGAAATGCTTTGCAATAGTAGATTTCGATGTACAATTATGGAAGCTATCTGCTATGTGCTCCTTGAACCTACCTTTAAATGACCTAACGGTCATTTGGCCTATATAATCCTTTGCACAAGAGTAGCGGATTTGACCAGCACTAGGGACAAGCACTAGGTCGTCCTTGTCTTTGGCAGATCTAAAGAGTTGTCTAAGGTTTTTATGTGGTTTAAATAAGGTTGGGATATTCTTCTCTAAAAGAATCTTTGATAAGAGATATGCAACTCCACAAATGTAGGGAAGAGAGACTAATGGTTACTATTCTCAGTCTATCAAATTATTTAGGTATTTTGTTCCATAACTGTGATTGCTTTTCTTGCTTATCTAGATACATTTCTTTACTTTTAAGATATTAATGCAAGGAAACAAATTAATGTTAAGTAACTTGTACCAAAGCAATCTGCTATACATCCCAATTCCATTAATAACTCTCTTTTTCTAAGTTGTTCTTCCTTGTCTTCTTTTTTCATGGCATATATACACTATGAATTTGCACAATTTTAAACAAAAGAGGTCATGGTGGTAATATTTCCTCACATGATTGTAATATTCCCTTTTTTTGGATATGGTAAAAATGGATGAAACCTACCCATGGTATTTACTGTGGTATTTTCCCATGGTAACTGCCCCTAGTATTTTCCTTCATTTTTCGAGGGAAATAATAAAATAAGGCTTTTAGAGAATCTATCAAGCCTATAAAAGGGAATAGGAGATAGGCATTAGTTCATTTCGGTTTTATCTATCTTGTTGTATTTTTCTTGAGAAATTGGTGTAGCCAGTTCCAGTTTGATCTCAGGGACGAAAACCCCGTGGGTGTTATTTTGTTTGGTGGATTCAGCTAGGGTCCACGATTGTGCTTCAATACATTTGTATTCTCTTTTTGATAAGCAATCATGCATGCCATTGTAGGGGCTTGAGATTTATTGTATGGGTATGTACCATTTACAATTATTAATATAAATAAAGGTTTCATTTCAATATCCCGTTGTGTTCGGTGTTTTGATTCTAATTCTTTTTAACTATAACACCTAGATGTGTTAGATTGGTTGATTATTTCGTTGTTTAGGATGCTGCAATGGTATCAGAGCTATGCATCCTACCGGCCTGAAGGTTTTATGCGCGGAACTTCGGTGAGATTTACATTCACCCTAGCTAACATTTCCATCTTCGGTGGTATTAGGTATCACCCTAGATTGTCTAATTTTTCTGTTGATTGAAAAGATAGTTTTTTGCAATGGTTTGAGGGTTATCATTTTTATGGTTGAAGGAATGGGCCCTCAAAATAGAAGTCGAGCATTATTGTAAAGGTAGAGGGGCCAAGAGGCCATAAAAAAAATGCATTAAATTTGGGTGTGTTGTACAAAATCTAATCACTCGGAGGCCGAGATCTAATCAAAATTTGGAAGGTTGATCCATTTGTACTAGGTCACTAACATTACTGAGACCACTCGAATGAACCCTGATTGCGCATTATTGTAAGGTTGTGGAGTTGTTTATACATCGTGCAGACAATAATAATAATGGCTTGAAGATTGTAAAGCCTTACTTGTCATAATGTTGATCTTCACGATCGAAGGGTGATCAGAAAGGGCCTAACGATAATATGGTTATTTCTTGAAGCTTGTGTGCCGCCCCTTGTTGGAGCAAACAACGCGCAGCTTAAAATGAATAAGCATACATAGCACACACAAAATCATAAAAAAATAACACAAATTTTAATGTGGTTCACCCAACTAATCTGGGCTACATCCACCAAACAGAGGCATCATCAATCTTATTATTCAGCAGGAGATTACAACAATTTAGTTCCTCACACACTCTCAGCTCTGCTCAAATATCCTCTACGGGCTTACATTTTTATAGTTGGGAGTAGAAAAATGAATCATAAATTCTCTCACAACAAATATAGGATGCAATAACTCCTCCTCAAGAATAAATGGAGCTAATTTAGCAACAAATCCTATTGTTGTCACATACATGAGAGTTTTGCCAAATTTAATGAACAAAAAATCTCAAAAATTTCCACCTTGACAACAATTAGCCTGATACCCTGTTCCTTTATTATTTTATCTTTTCTGCAAGCCAAGAGAAGCCAGACACCAACGTAGCTTCTCTAACAAAACTAGTTTCGTGAACATGTATGCAAGTTCTCCTTTGTATGCACTTTTTCAAGAGAGACACCCCTTTCAGTGATAACCTGTCTTACAAAATGGTACTTGATAGGTATGTGCTTTGTTTACTATGATAGGCCAGATTCTTAGCCAAATGAATTGCACTTTGACTATCACAAAATAAATTGATGTTGTCCTGTAACCTACCAAACTCACCAAACAAACCTTTCAACCAAATTGCTTCTTTACAAGCATGTGAAGCAGCTAGTATTCTGCTTCAGTAGTGGATAAAGCAACAATGTTCTGTAGCTTTGACATCCAGCTAATAGCTCCACCTGCAAGAGTAAAGACATACCCTGATGTTGACCTTCTCTTATCCAAATCACCTGCAAAATCGAAATCAACATATCCGCAAACAAATTCACTACTCCTGTTATAAGTGATACAATAATCACTTGTACCTATCAAATACTGAAGCACCCATTTCACTGCTGACCAGGGTTCTTTTCCTGGATTCGCCATATACCTGCTAACAACCCCAACTGCATGTGAAATATCTAGTCGAGTACAAACCATCACATACATTAAACAACCTACTACATTGGCATATGGAATTCGAGACATATATTCTTTTTCTTCATTTGTATTAGGACATAAACTAGAAGAAAGCTTAAAATGGGAAGCTAAAGGGACTGAAACAGGCTTCAAATTGTTCATTCCAAACCTCAAGAGTATTTTCTCAATATACTTCTGTTGTGATAGCCACAGCTTACCATTACTCCTGTCTCTAAAAACCTCCATGCCTAAAATCTATCTTGCTGCTCCTAGATCTTTCATATCAAATGTCCTTGCCATCTGAGCCTTTAACCTGTTGATCTCTATTATGCTTTTGCTTGCTAAAAACATATCGTCAACATACAACACTAAGATAATGAACATGCCATTACTTAATTTCTTAAAGTAAACACAATGATCATATTCACTTCTTATATAATTTTGACTCATCATGAAAGAATCAAATTTCTTGTACCATTGTCAAGGCGACTGCTTCAGACCATACAATGGTTTCTTGAGCCTACAGACAAATTTCTTGTTGCGATTTTGAACAAACCCTTCCGGTTGTTCCGCGTAAATCTCCTCATCTAAATCTCCATGTAAAAATGCAGTTTTAACATCTAGTTGCTGTAATTCTAAATCAAGTAAAGCAACTAATGCTAATACAATTTGAATTGAAACATTTTTTACAACTGGTGAAAATATCTCATGAAATCAATGCCTGCTTTCTGAGAAAAACCTTTTGCGACCAACCTTGCTTTGTACCTGTCCTCTGTATCATCAACACCCCTTTTCAATTTGTAAACCCATTTACATCCCACCGTTTTTCTGTCTTTAGGAAGTTCTACCAGATCCCATGTGCCATTCTTGACTAATGCCATCATCTCGTCCTTCATAGCTTCTTTCCACTTTTCGACCTTCTATAGCTTCCTAATAGCATAAATGTTCATCATCATTAGCGGTTAAAGCAATTGAAGTAACATAATCATCATACCTTTTAGGGGGAAGTTTGATTCTTGTGGACCTCCTTAAAGATGTTTCTGGTACTTCCAAAATTTGTTGATTATTATTTGTAGAAACTTCTTCATGATCTGCATCTAAAACATGTTCACGATCTGCATCTGAAACTTGTTCATGACTTGCATCTGAAACTTGCTCATCTTGACTATAATTAGTATTTGAACTGGTTTCAAACTGAATGTGTTGAAGCTTAGATACATTATCTTGTTTCAATTTATCATCTACATCTGGATTTTCAAGTGAAGATTCATTAAATTTAACATCTCTGTTAATGATGACCTTGTGAATAGTAGGATCCCACAATCTGTATCCCTTAGTCCCACCACCATATCCAACAAAGATATATATTTTTGATTTAGGATCTAATTTAGAACGCTGATGTTTCAGAACTAGAGCATATGCATCACAACAAAAAATGTTTAGTTTAGAATAATCACAAGGATGACCTTTCCATACCTCTTGAGGAATTTTGCATCCTATTGCAGTTGATGGTGATCGATTTATCAAATAGCAAGCTGTAGACACCGCTTTTGTCCACAATTCCTTCTACAAATTGGCGTTACTAAGCATACTTCTTGCTCTCTCTAAAAGAGTCCTATTCTAGCAACTCCATTTTGCTGAGGAGTATATACAGTGGTATTATTTATTTCGATCCTAGCGTCCTTGAAATAATTATCAATTTCCTTTGAAGTAAACTCACCACCATCGTTAGTTCTTAAACATTTAATGGTTCTTCCAGTGATGTTTTCAACTAATGCTCTAACCTGTTTGAAAACTGTAAATACATCAGACTTCTTCTTTAACATGTAGACCCACACTTTTCTAGAGAAACCATCAATAAAAGATACAAAATATGACGATACTCCATATGAGGTTGTAGGAGATGGACCCCAAACATCAGAATGGATATAATCAAGGATTCCCTTACTAGTATGTTTTCTAGTTTTAAACTTTTGCTTGCGTTGTTTCCCAAATAGACAATGTTTGCAGAAATCTAACTTAACAGACTTTAAGTTAGGAAGTAACTTACGATCAGATAAAATCTTTAAACCTCTTTTGCTCATATGGCCCAACCTTTGATGCCATAAACGAATAGAATTACTGTCGTTTTCAGATATTGTAGAAACATGATCTGACTCTGTTCTTCCTTCTAACTGAAAAAGATTTCCAACCTTCTTTGCTTTCATTACTAGTAAAATTCCTTTATAAACTTTCATTACCCCACATTGAATAAAATTTTGATATCCATTAGTGTCTAGTACTCCTAGTGAAATGAGGTTTTTTCTTAGTTCAAGTACATGTCTTACATCAGTTAGAATTTTATTTGTCCCATCAAACATTTTAAGCTGGATGCTTCCAATTCCCACAATGTTACATGTGACATCATTTCCCATGTAAAATACTCCATCATTGATTGATTTATAAGTTTTAAACCATTCTCTATGAATGCACATGTGATTTGATGCACCAGAATCTAAAAGCCAATGTTGATCATGATTAGACAAATTAACTGATAACACTTCATGACTCATACTTGAAATGGATGCCGAACCTATATCTGTCGTGTTTGCTTCTTTCTTCTCCGTTGAAGAGTCTTCTTTGGATGTTTGTTGCCTCTTCCAACAGTTCTTCTTCAAATGTCCCAATTTGCCACAAAACCAGCACTTTATCTTACTCTTTTTCCCTTTCGATTTTGAACGCGAGTCGTTGTGTTTACTGAAGCGTCTTTCTTTAGAATGACCTCTGACCATCATTTCTTCTAATGTAGAGGTTTCTGAATTTGACCTCTTCCTTGTCTCTTCAGACAACAAAGCTACAACAACATCATCAAATTCAAGGGTTTCTAATGAACTAAGACTTATAGAAGTAACAAAATGATCCCATGACTTGGGTAACGAGCATAATAAAGTTATAGCTTTATCTTCTGATTCATATTTTACTTCTATACTTTCTAACTGCACCAAAAGAGTATTAAAGGTATTCAAATGATCAGTAATAGATGTACCTTCCTTCATGCACAAAATGTACAACTATCACTTTAGAAGAATCCTATTGGTTAAGAATTTTATCATGTATAGCTTCTCAATCTTTGTCCACAAACTAGCAACAGTTTTCTCTGACACGATGTTAAACAAAACATCATCCGCCAAACACAGTCAAATACCGCTCAATGCTCTTTCATCCAAGTCGCTCCATTCATCATTTGTCATGGTGTAAGGCTGTTTGGATTTTCCCAACAAAGCCTTCGCCACGCCTTGTTGCACAAGTAGATCATACATCTTCACTTTCCAAATCTCGAAGTTTTTTTTGCCATTGAACTTCTCGATCTCAAAGTGAGCACTTTGAGTTTTTGCCATGTTGTAACACACAAAATCTCCAATTCCAACTTTTTAATAAATGAATTTTTTATTTAAAATGCCTTTTCCTTATACTATAATGCCTTTACCTTATAATACAATGTCTCTGTCGTACCATGTCATGGGATATTACAATTTCAAAAAAAGAAAATTTGCAGTTTTTCCAAAGAGAAAGAGGCTTGGCGCTCCTTGACGGTAGAAGATCCACGCCACAAACAAAATCGACGCGAGTCACGAAATTGGCACGCTTAATCCTTGCGTTTCCGCGCCAATAGCGATTTCTGGCATGTTGGCGCGATAATAATTCTCAAAACCACGCCAATTGGCGTGATTTTTCCTTAATGAACCACACCAACCCTTCTTTCGGCTCAAAAATGGCGCGACTATTCGCGAAGAAACCGCACCAACCCTATCTTTCGTCTCTGTCACACGTACCAGGTCCACAACATTGCTCTGATACCAATTGTTGGAGCAAACAACGCGCAACTTAAAATGAATAAGCATACACAACACACACAAAATCATAAAAAATAACACAAAGATTTTAACGTGGTTCACCCAGCCAATCTGGGCTACATCCACCAAATAGAGGCATCGACAATCTTATTATTCAACAGGAGATTACAACAATTTAGTTCCTCACACACTCTCAGCTCTGCTCAAATATTCTCTACGGGCTTACATTTTTATAGCTGGGAGTAGAAAACTGAATCATAAATTATTTCACAACAAATATAGGATGCAATAATTCCTCCTCAAGAATAAATGGAGCTAATTTAGCAACAAATCCTATTGTTGTCACATACATGAGATTTTTTCCAAATTTAATGAACAGAAAATATCAACACCCCTCAGTATGCAAAATCGAATTGGCTGAATAAAATCAACCAAATCATCACTATCGACTGACAACTAATTTGTGGACCGCCAACCAATTGGTGGAAGGGTGTGGCATTAGAGTGGCTTTGATCATCATTATAGAGACTAGAGATTGGTGTCGAAAGTCTCCCTCCAGTTCGCTTGATAGCAGAATGTTGTTAAAGATCGAATTTGGGGAGTCAAGTGGCATCCAAGGTGTAGATCGATCCTATTAGTGGTCGATCTATTTACGATTGAGCCACTACTCAAATCTATTTATAAAATAATTTATATTCTGCATCCATGTTCGCATTCTTGTCAAAATAGAGACATCTCGTGCATCCTATCATCAAACTACTGAGAGCTCATCACAAGGGTGATTCTTATAGCATCGCTAATAAGTAGAGGCATATTGTTCCCTTGAGTAAAGGACGATGAATCCTATACATGTTGAGCAGCTTGTTGTTTTGTTGAAAAATTAGTATGGTTGCCTGTGTAATCTGTGTAGGAATCTTCAATATCAATGACGTGCTAATGAGCAGCAGTGGTGGTGAAAGTCACTGCCCTCCATCTTTGGGTCGAACGATACTTTAGGAGGATCAATTGCTAAGGGATGTTTGGAGCAACAAATTCAAAAACAAATTATGGAATCTAGGGCCGAGAATATCCCCAGCGTCGGACATAATACCTTCAGGGCTGAGAATCCACCCCTTCTAGCCATCAAGCCAAAATAGTGAAGCTCGTACAACGATTTGGAGTTTGGCATCTACAAGAACAATGGATTGAGGTATACAAGAGGCTGACTGTTATCAACAAGATTCTCCCATCACTATGGAACCCCTGTTCATTGGCTAAATTACTACATAAATAGAGGAGGTCAAACCACTAAGGAGAACGTCAGCCTACAATGATCTATCATTAATCATTGGGTCGAGCTAGTGTGCTGAGGATCTTAGGAAGAGTGTCCATCGTACACAGGAGGCGTGCCACCATTGCACTCGTAGGATAGAGACCGTGGACGCTTAGGCGAAGTGCAGCAAAGGGATCATGAGCCCGACGGTCCACCAGATAGAGGAGATGTGCCACCATTGCAAATGCAGGAGAGAGGAAGTGGACGTTGAGGCGAAAGTGCAACAAAGGGGTTAGTGAGCCTTGAGGTGAATGCATCAATGACAAGTAGTCTAGATCTACTAATTGAAGAGGCAACAAAGTTTATTCTCTCATTTGGGCCACATCATACAGTTCCCCAAGTGGAATGGTTTGACACCTGTGCGTTGAAGCAAAGCGCGAGTTTCCAAATTTATAATAGAAGTCGAGCCGGACAAAATTAAGGAGGTCAAGATTCATTGTGACACCAACTTTCTTAAGGGACTAAGGGACTAAGGCCAAGTTATATTAATGATTTTTACAAATTGGGAGGAGGTCGAGTTGAGGAGAATATCACTATTATAGAAGTTTATTGCTTGCAGGAGAACAAAATGTTCTCTGTTTAAAGGAGGTAAATCAATTTTATTTAAGAAAGCCAAGGAGAGAGAAGGAAGATCAAGCGTCAAAATCCATTGATGCCAAGCCATAATGTCATCGCTTTACTTTTGGAAACACCTCAGGAATCAACATAGTTGTACATCCGCTAGTCCTCTGGGCTACAATATTTCATTGGATCAAAAGTGGCAACAACCTCCAGATCAAAAGAAAGAGCAAAACAACAAGCCTTTCTCTCGGAATATCCATGATATCCTTCAACAGTCAAAGGATATGTGGAAAGAAGATGTAAAAAGCAAGTGTCTCTTTGAACTTGGATTGAAAATGCACAGAACAAAGTCAAAAGATGTCCTCCTATTGTTAGACAAATTATACATAGCTTTATGTCTCACACAACAATCAAACTGAAAAGGGTCAAGTTGGGCCCTGAAGTCATCCATTCTTACTTTGATACAACCTAGGTTCTTGAAGAATTCTTGTGAAAAAGTTAAACTCACAATGACCGCTTGTCTCAATAAAATATTAGCCTTAATAGCGCCGCTATTAGGAGCATTTTTCGAGTAATGGAAGGATCCCTCCTAGGATTAGACAATATCACCCTTCTTACTTTCTTTCGAAGATGCAAAATTTTAGAATGCATGGCAAAATCCAGATTTGTTATACTTATGTTGGATCTAGAATGTGATGACTTAATCCTTCAAATGCTCCAATGCTTTTGCATCTGCATTACAACATCTCATCCAAAATTTGTCAAAACAGACATGCAAAAGATCATGTCCCTAATCTTAGGAGAAGATAAGGCCATCTGCAAACAATTGAGGTCAAATTGTTAGCCATTTGGAGGAAGGAGCTAACTGTATCACCTATTGTCTATGAACTAGTTGAGGGGTTGGTTAAACAAAACACCAAACTACTTAAAATGAATTTGATCAAGGAGGAACTAACAATGATTTGTGGAGACAACAATAATGAACTAAGGAGGAAAAGCTTGTGCTTTGTACGCAAGGGATATTGGGAACTTAACCGTTCATGTCCATGTGATTGGAAGGAGGAAATAAGTACAAAACCAGAGCTAATTCCTTCAGACCATGAGGATTCATCTGAAGGATCTGAGCAGCCAAGTACAAATGGTCAGCAACGACACAATTCTATTTAGAAATACATGTAGGAAATCCATGAAGAGCATGAGCAATCAAATGTAAATAAGAGTCCACTAGTGCTTCCATGTATAACAACAAAAGAGGATGGAAAACAAATTGTCCCCACAAGTGGAGAAGGTCAAGAAGAATAAATTCAAGGATACTTAAATGAGGAGCTAGTGATGGTAATCCAATATGATGAGAATGATCATAATGAAAAATATAGTATGTAGGATGAACCATTTTTGGAGATTTGGTCAAAGGTTCAAGCTCGAGCTATGATAATTGAGCAACCAGTGCAGAAAGATACAAAAGAATTCAGAAAAGCACAAGAATTTCCAGGAAAGGACTTTCGGGAAAATATTATGCATTTCAAGAGAGATCTTATGATGTTGAAGCAGAGAGTTTGGACAGACCGAGACACTATATTACAAGAGAATAGGAAAATTTAGGATCTCATGGGGGTATATGTCGAATCAATGACTAAGTTGTCTAATGTTGAGGAACGACTCAAGTCCCTCACAAGGCAGTAAGAGGAGTACAGTTGGGAGTTCCAAAGAAACCCTGTACAGGAGTACATAGATGCAGCTTGCAACACTACCAACCCACCTTTATACACTAGGAAGAGCAGGGTACAGTTATCCAAATGCAACATGTTGGGTGACCGAATAGAGCAGCATGAGTTGAGCATCGAGCAGCATCAACATAGTAGATTTGTAGGTATTCATCCTTCCCAAGGCATGGAATGGCGAGATATTATGAGTTGGTACTATATTTATGGGTTGATTGTTAGGAGGATACTCACAACCAAGGGCATATTGCACCTTGGCCCCTTTGGAATGGGCAGTGATGGAGGGTTGGGATGGTACCATAACCCACAGGTCCCAGGACTTAGGTGGCATTGGGATCCAAGAGAATCCATTAGGGGCAGTATTGGTAAGAGGATTGTTTGGGATCTAGGTATTGAAGGATCCATTTAGGATCATTTAGCAAGGAGGATGGAATAACACACCGGGTTGTATGGGATTCTAGTATCAACACCTCTGTTGTGGATAACAGTGAATTGCTTGAAGGCAAGAAATCTTTGGGAGGGAGGATTTGTAATATTCCCTTTTTTTGGATATGGTCAAAATGGATGAAACCTACCCATGGTATTCAAAGTGGTATTTTACCATTGTAACTTCCCCTAGTTTTTCGAGGGAAATAATAAAATAAGGCTTCTAGAGAATCCATCAAGCGTATAAAAGGGAATAGGAGCTAGGCATTGGATCATTCGGGTTTTATTTATCTTGTTTTATTTTTCTTGAGAAATTAGGTAGCCAGTTCCAGTTTGATCACAGGGACGAAAACCCCATGTGTGTTATTCTGTCTAGTAGATTTAGTGAGGCTCCATGATTGTGCTTCAGTACATTTATTTTCTCTTTTTTATAAGCAAACATGCATGCTATTAGGGCTTGAGATTTATTGTATGGGCATGTACCATTTATAGTTATTAATATAGATAAAGGCTGCATTTATATATCCCGTTGTGTTTAGTGTTTTGATTCCAATTATTTTTAACTAGAACACTTAGATGTGCTAGATTGGTTGATTATTTCATTGTTCGGGATACTACAATGATGATATTTAAAAATATTAAGAAACATAATTATGTTAATAGGCATCCTCCCTATTGAAAATTAGCATATTAATTTTTTTCTCATTACAAATTCTAATTTTAATTGGTTCATAATCACAAATGAGAATTAATGAAAGGTGAATTCAAAACATAACTTATGAAAACATGAATTGAAATATGGCTTGTGAAACCTAAAATGGATTATGAAATGTCTAGACACTCCGATTGTCCTCTCCAAAACATGTTTGTTCATTATTTTAAATGAATAAAATGGTAGGATTTCATTAGGGTAGGTTCCATATTCAAGTAAGATCACTCAACTACAATATAATGTAAATCAACCACATTACATGGTAAATTTATTGAGGTGGACCGTTTCTAGCATGCTTCGTTTTATGCTAATACTAATTAATATATATATATATATATATATATATATATATATATATATATATATATATAGATATATATATATATATATATATATATATATATATATATATATATAATATGTATTTGGTGCACGGGGTGTATAGAATGGACGATGATGGGGTTGTATTATTAAGTCCACTTCGTGATGTTGAGATCACTGCGTTTGAAACTCCATGGACAAAAATCCAGTTATGTTAATGGTTGGTGTGGCCCAGGGCGGATGCGATCCCTGGGTGATTTTGATGGCTTAGATGCCCCTCAGTCATGGTTTCTCAAGCCACATGTTAAGCATGATCGAATCTTTGATGAACTCAGACCACTTGACAATATATGTGTGTGTGTGTGTGTGTATTTCATCATGGAAACTTAAAATGAATAATAAAATATTAATAAAATTAGTATTAAATTATTTTTAATATTAATAATGTTATTGATATTACAAATTATTATTGATATTAATAATATTAATATAAAAAATATAACAATATTAGTAATAATATTAACAACAATATTATTGATTTTGATAAATTCTTTCGGATTAATCACATCATGAGTTTTTGGTCGACGTTTCAAGCCATCTAATGTGGTTCATCATCACGACAAAGGTGAAAAAATCAGTTAGTCAAATGTTTAAATAGCAAGGATGCATCTGTTCCAGAGTTAGCTGTTAGGAAATAATTGTTATGAATTAGCCGTTAAAAAATTAGTTGAATAAATTTATTATTATTTTGTTATGTTTTATTTTAATTTATTATATTTTTAGTTAAAATAATATTGAATTCAAAATTAGTTTAGATTAATTTAATAATATAATAAGAATTGAATATTTGTAAATATATAATTAAAAATAAGTTTAATATGGTTATTATTAAAAATGAATAATATTCAACAATTATATTTAAATATTATTATATTAAAAGATTGGATAATATTTTAATAGGGAGGTCAAAGAGGATATAAATTGCAATATAAAAATAAAAATAATCAATTATTAATTATTATATTTATTGAAAAAAAATTATGAAAAGAGGGCAGGGATCCAACTTCTACTTAACTTCCAACCATCGTCCCTGTTAAGATTAATAACATGTTTTTCAATTTCAATGGCTTCTCAAAGCTTCCTATTATGGAAGTGATCAATCTTGGTGATGACTCGAGAATCCTCGATGCAGACATGGTGATTGGATTTCACTACATGTTCAGCTAAAGTCGAGGAACGAGATCAGTTGTGCTTAATATCTATTGCATGTTCTTGGATTCTCTGGTTAATGAACTGGCCAGTTTCCCTAATGTAGGGAATCCCACAGGAACATGGGACGGGAATCCCACAAGAACAATATTATTAATAACATCATTTAAAACATCAATGATATCATATTGATAATATTAATGTAATAAGTATATATAATAGTATTATTAAATTTAACAATTGATCTTATCTTAATATAATAATGTTTTTATTAATGTCATTATTAATATTAATATTCATAATAATATTTAAGTAATAATAATGATATAAACAATATTAGCAAGAACACTGATAATATTAGAATAATGAAAAATCGGTTGCTAATTTATTCTTAAACTATCTTTTCTCCTTAAATATTTGGTCAAAAGCAAAATAGCTATTGGACTGTGATATCGATGGGAGGGGGAACAATTTAATGAAGGCTTGGAGAAATTGGTGGCACTCATCTGGAAATGAGGGTATCAGGAATATGTCTCCTCTTGTATGTTTTGGAATCTAGATCCCTCAAAATAAAGCTACTTTTAGGGATGGCACTTCTGCTCCTGATCTCATTGCTACAGAGATTGAAGTTATTTATGCTCTTCTACCCTTTAAGGAAGTTGTCTAGGCTCCTCGTAACATCCCTAAAGAAAAACTTAATTTCCAAATCCCCTAGTCATACTTCGATGGCACCTCTACTGGGGAGTAAATCCGTGGAGGTGGTCTCATCTTATACTTTAATGATCAACACTTCTTGAAAACTAAAGTTGGACTAGGCAAGGGTTCAAATAACTTTATATAACTCCTTTGTTTAAAACTTATGTTGTGTTGGATTTGGAATGTTATCTTCACTATCTACCAGTGTTTGGGGACACTTTAAATGTCATCAATTGGTTTAATGATTCTCAAAGATGCCACAGTGTAACACCCTCCTTCCACATCTACCCAAGCAACTGACTGCTGGGGTAAACATGCAATGAAAGGCCACTATGATATCATTTGACCCCCTAAGTCACATTAAGGAAGTGGAACCAAAGAAAACACACCATACGGACATTCAACATCAGCTTCAAAACCCTCAAGAACCAATCTAACACTTTAGACAACTTTCCCTTTGGTCCCACTAAACTTTTGGACAACTTAAGTATCAGTTGCTCTCATGCTATAGGTATGACAACATCCAGAAACCCAAAGTCGCTCTCACAGACTTGCCTTCCAGTGTCCAAGGACCAATTTTGGTAGTTTTGTGCTAGCGTCCCTAGGGTTTGAGCCACTTTTTCATGCCCAAAGCTGAGGTCACTACCCAAAACGGAATGATAACTTAGGACCAATAAAATAATATGGAAAAAACGATGCAAAAAAAAAGAGTTAAACAAGACCTTAATCAGACCCCTACTAGCCATGATAGACATTTCATCAAAGATGTCGCAAACATGTAATCTACAGGTGTAACCAACAAAATTAAATATAGGGATCTTATACTTATTTGAGAATCTCTAAGAACCATTATTCTGTCATGTCATTTGATGCATTATCTTTATTAGGTCATAGATACATTATCCATTCAGTTACAAGTAAAACATGCTAAGAGACATACATAGATGTTGTCATAAAACATACATATAACCAACATAATAGGGATAGAAAAACATAAACATATCAACCATAAAATCCACGTATACACATGAAAAACAAGGGAATGAATTTCTCATTAATGAATGCAATAAACTAACTAGATATAGGACTACCACATTCCACCCGACCATAAATTTGATGAGCCAAGTCTCTCTTCAACCAATCACCCCATTCCATATTTCAAGCATGAGTATGGGACTGATAAAATACACCAAAAGAACTAAACAAGCATGGATCCCACCAGATTTCTCTACCTACACCATGAGGTTTTTAAGTGCCTCCTAGTCTCTCAAGCTTTACCGTAATCCAAAATTTGATCCAGGGATCACTAAGCCCTACACCGAGACACACTCTTGAGGATTTACCGTACATCCCATCCCAGGACTACTAGGCCCAATGGAGAGAAATCGACCTCTTGGATTTATCATATATCTCATCATTCACTGTAAAGGATTCTTAGGCCCACTGAGGCACACAATCTTGGATTTACTGCAACCCATAGTCTGGATCAGGGGTTACTATGTTAGTGGCTTTACCATGATCCATGATCTGGTTCAAGGACCACTAGGCCATGTGTTTGTCATTTTAGAGATCCACGCCACTTAGTTTTCAATCCATGTGACCATCCCACATCAACCAAAGTATGAGAACGCATCTCATTAAGGCTATCTGGAAATGGTAAGGCTAGGCATAAGAACATTGTCACATCTGGAAAAACCCATGCCATGATAGAAAAGAACCATATGCAATACGATGCATGCCAAATATAGCAAGGAAAATACACATTTAAATTGATACCTACAATAAATCCTGATGTAGTTGCTTGATCCTGCCTTTCCCTGCTTGATATTTTCTTACTCTTGCCCTCTTTTCCTTTCTTGCTCCATTGCCAAAGTGCTCCTAGAAAACTCTAAGTGTCCAAGAGTGTGTGAAGAGAGCTCCAAAATTGAATTGATCAAGCTTGATACAAGACCTTGCCAATTTATCCTCAAAAGCCTTTTTATTAATGAGGCCTCTATTTTCTTCATTTTCCATTATTTTCCTTAATTTTCCTCCTCACATGAAACCTATGACCTTTCACCTTTCACCTTTTTTTTCCTCCCAATTTCCATTATTTTCATACATAAATGTGCCAAAAATTCCTTTTTTCATTTCCAAAGCCTTAGCCATATCCTTTGTCAATTTCCTTAGCCACAATAAACTGAATCAACACCCATTAAGATGTTTCCCCCACCATTTAGCGTGGAATACATTTCCCATCACCGTGGCCATATATATATTTTTACATGGAGTTTTCACTAGGGTTGTTACAGAACCCTCCCACTTGGGGAACATCGTCATCGATGTTCAATGACACCTATAACAAACAAGACTACCGAAAATAAAACATACTGCCCATGGAGCTTTATAACACATCTCGTTGCAGTATTTATAATGAGCATCTACTAAAACATGACAAACATACCTTTTATTGGAGCTTTATAACACAACTCATTGCAGTATTTACAATAACAACATATACACATACACACATCTATTAAAACAACAAATAAAAGGATACAATGCTTGCATCCACAACAAGGGAATCTAGAGGCTCACACCTCCACCCTCAAAATAATACCAAAATTCACCTCCCTCCTAGGAAATCCATAATCCATTTAAAAGTCAAATCTGCATCTAATGTCCAGCGCTACAATCCTGCGCCACTTGTCATTTAAACGAACAATTACCAGTTCATTGTTCCAGGGAGCACTCCCAATGTGTATCTGATTCCATCTGCCAATGCTAATGACCAAAACAAACCCATCCTCAATCTTCCCTTCTCTGCTACACAGTCCCTCCAGCAATATCGTCAACCCCTTCTGTGTAGTCACTCACCTTCCAAGTTCTGCTGGCAACCCCATCTCGAGAAGTCCATCCCTTAGAAAGGATTCCTGACATCGGAAGATACAAAAACCAAGGCATCTCCCTACCTTAAACTATCATACTGGTCATAGAATTCTCATGGAAATCAATGGACAGTATTGGGTACCGGTGTTCTACAATGACCATGCTCCTAAAGTTTTTTACGAGCATACTATTGCCTATTCTAATTTATTTCACTGTTGTTGTTAATTCTTGCAGTCTATTTTGACCACTCAACCAGGCATGTTCATTTATTCCTGTTCCAAGCATATAAGTTCCATTAGATTAAAAAAATGAAATAACCTCAAATCATACCTCATTGGTAATTCGTCAATAAGGTATACTTACAATCTTTTTTATTTCTTATCACAACAATTCAAACTAGAATCTTTGACCAAATCAACATGTATAAAATATCACATCAGGTTAGCTCAAACACAACCATCATAGATCAAAATCATAAGTGGCATGTAACCATCATAAACCAGAATTATAGATCACATGTAATCATCATATACCATAGTCATAAATCACATGCATAAATAAAACTAAATTAAAATGCTGATACTTATCCTTTCATCAATCCTTAGCTTCCACCTTTGTCTGGATTGATTGTCACATCCAAAAAACACCTAGTGACTTCTCCTCAACCATGTGCACATACACATAGTGTGCCTCACACCCATACCACCACACACGACATACAACACCTTGCAATACATACATCTACACCCAGTGTACAACTCAACACAATACATACTCCTACGTCTAGTGTACGACACAACACAACACATATACATACACCATGTACATCACAAGACATACATCCATACAAAATGTGCGGCACCACCAAATGCATACACATACACCTGATATACAATAAAACTCATACATCTATACCTAATGTACAACTCCACACAATACATTTACCTGCACTTGGCTTACAACACAACAAAATACATGTACTACACAAATTACAACACAAGGAATACATATGTCACAATACCACGACTGCACAAGGCACATACATAGTATCGCATGCCCACAACACATCATGTATGACGTGCAAATAATACCACATGTACACCATTACCATATGTACAACATGTACACAGTACCACCTGCACAATGTGTGCATAACATCACATGTACACGACACCACCAGCACAATGTGTACACAACGTCATATGTACATTGCACCACCTGTACAATGTCTAAACAATACCACATGTACATAGTACCACATGCACGGCATGTACACGACACTACATGTACACAACCCCACATGCATGACATGTACACAACACTACCTGCACACAACGCCACTTGTACAACATTTACACAACATTACATGCACATAACAACACTTGTACAATCATGTACACAACACCATATGTACCTAGCACCACATGTACAAGATGCACGCAACACCATAGGTACATAACACTGCATATCCAACACGTACATAACATCATCTGTAAACAACACTACATATACAACCTGTACATAGCACCATTTATACCCATCATTGCATATGCAATATTCCCACAACACTATCTATACCATCCTGTACATAACATTGCATAAACAACATGCACACACACTATATATGCACCACAATGCATGCACAAAACAACACATAACATAGTTATCAATCAAACGAAAAAATTACCTAGTACTTGTTTTTTTGAGGTAGCAAAAAATCACTCGATTATGAAAAGTTGTGATTCAGAATAAACATTTTTTTTTGGAGCATATTTTTGGCACTTTAAATTTTCTTATGTATCAAGTATGAACATTTTTTTTAAATGTTAGTGATTTTCATGTTGGTTTTGAAAAGTGTGTATGCAACATGAACACAAATTTTTTTAGAGGACTTATTTTTGACACTTCAAATTTTTTGATGTATCTAGTATGAACATTTTTTTGGTTAGTGATTTACATCTTGATTTTGAAAAGTGATAATGCAATATCAACCCTTTTTGTTTAGAGGGCTTATTTTTTACACTTTAAATTTTCTGATGTGTTAAGTGTAGAATTTTTTTTTTTTTAATGTTGTTGATTTTCATGTTGATAATTAAACATTTAAAAAAAAAAAAAAACAAACAAACAAACAAACATGATTAAAAAAATCAAATATAAAAAGTGTATAAAAAAGAAAGACAAAAAAAACAACAAAATTAACTTGTAAAAAAAA
>APFE031355548.1:0-87685 GCA_000404065.3 Pinus taeda | reverse complement strand
TTTAAATGATGTGATAATGCACAAAAGTGTGCATACTTGGTAAGTCTGTCAACTACCACCATGATGACACTCTTTCCCTCAGACTTGGGTAAACCTGTGATAAAATCCATTGAAACCTCCTCCCAACGTTGAATGGATAAAGGTTGTAATAGACCCGGTGTCTTAATTGTTTCAACTTTATTTTGTTAGCAAACCAAACATTCCACCACAAACTTTTGATATCTAATTTAAGGCCATCCCAAAAAAATTCCTTCTTAACCCTGTGGTAAGTTTTTAAAAATCCTGAGTGCCCTCCTAAGGGAGAAGTGTGCAATTCCATAAGAATATTTTGTTTTAGCCGGGAATTCTTACAGAGGTATAAGCGATCTTTGTACCATAACGAATCATTTTGCCAGCTAAATGTATCCGATGTACTGGAATCTTGTTGTAACTTTCGAATAAGTCCACACTTCTTCGTCATTCTTCCATTCATCCCTTGCTTCATTTATCCAATCTGGTTGGATAATAGAAATGGCGCACAACAATGCTTCCACATCCTCATCCTTTCTTGAGAGTGCATTTTCGACCACATTTTGCTTCCCTTTTTTGTAGATGATTTCAAAGTCATAACCCAACATCTTTGTGACCTACTTTTGTTGCTCTTCAGAGGATAATCTTTGTTCTAAAAAGTATTTAAGGCTATCATGATCCGTTTTTACCTTGAAGTGTCTTCCCATTAGGTAGGGTCGCCATTTCTTAAGTGCATGGAGTATTGCCAACATTTCCTTCTCATAAATAGCTTTGGTTAAAAACTTTCCCTTGATTGGACGACTTTCAAAAGCAATGGGTCTTTCATCTTGCATTAGAACAACACCAATTCCATTTCCTGAAGCATCACATTCCACAATAAGGTTTTTGTGAAGTCCGGTGTAGCTAAGACCGATGCTTGGCACATTGCCTCTTTAAGATGTTCAAAGGCCTTTGTTGCTTCCGGAGTCCATGAAAATGCATCTTTCTTCAATAATGTTGTTAGAGGTGCTGCTATTCTCCCATATTTCTTAACAAACTTGCGATAATACCCTGTCAACCCAAGAAATCCTCGCAGATGCTTTATGGATGTGGGAATTTTCCATTCCTTAATGGCTTTAATTTTGCTAGGGTCTACCTTAACTCCTTCATGAGATACAATATGACCCAAATATTCCACCTCCTGGACTCCAAAGAAACATTTGGATCTTTTTGCATAGAATTGTTTCTCCTCCAATAGTTGTAGCACCCTGTCAACATGTTCAACATGATCCTTCCAAGACTTGCTGTAGATTAGTATATCATCAAAAAATACTAACACAAATTTTCTAAGGAAGGGTTTGAAAATGGAATTCATCAAACCTTGAAATGTAGAAGGTGCATTGGTAAGGCCAAAAGGCATGACAAAAAATTTATAATGACCCTCATGAGTTCTAAAATGTTGTTTTCAGAATGTCTTCAGTCTTCATTCTGATTTTATGATATCCTAAACGAATATCCAAATTGGTGAAGTAAATTGAACCAATAATTCATTAATGATAGGAATGGGACATTTTCCTTTAATAGTGAGCTTGTTGAGATCCCTATAATCTGGACACATGTGCCATGATCCATCCTTCTTGTGAACCAATACTATTGGAACAGAGAAAGAACTTTGACTAGGTTGAATTATACCAACCTCTAACTTTTTTGCAACATATGTTCAATTTCACTCTTTTTGGCATAGGGATATCTGTAAGGCGTGATGTTTAGAGGAACACTTCCTAGAATCAAATGAATAGCACAATCATGATCATGAATATGTGGGAGGCCTTTGGGAGTATCAAATACCATGGAATGATTGTACAAGAATTTTTGGGGATCTAGAGAAATAAATGATTTCATTCTGGGAACCTCTGGCAAAAATAATTGTGCAATTATTCCTCATTGTTATTTCTTTAGAAGCTTTGTCATTATGTTAGATCTAATTATCTTTCTTGATTTCCCTACGATACCCCTTAATTCAACTTAATTTCCTTCTGAAGAAAATTTCATGAAAAGTTCTTGAAAATTAAAAGTTATTGTACCCAAGGATTGTAGCCATTGGACTCCTAGTACAACATCAGCACCACCCGTTGGAATGGAAAGCATTGGGCTATTCAATACATATTCTCCCATGGATAGCTTGATATTATGGCACTTTCCTGAGCAATTTATGGTTCTTCCACTTGCAACCATCACTTGAAACTCTAGTGCTAGATATAGGATGCAATTCAATTCCTTGGCTACCTTACAATGAATAAAATTATGGGTACTTCCCGAATCAATCAACACTATTACCTTTTTCTTCTTGATATGCCATTCTATCTTGATAGTTTGAGGAGTGGTAATTGTAGCCAATGCATTACAAGATATGGTTAGATTCATTTCTTCTTTTTCTAGGGTTTTATCCTGACGTATATCTTCTTCTTTTGACATTTCTTGTTCCTTTTCTTCCTCCTCTTCACAATCTATGTAAAATAATTTCTTCTCTGCACACTTATGACCTTTATTGTATTTTCTATCACAACTGTAACAAATCCCTTTTGCTCTTTTTTCTTCCCATTGTTGTGGTGTCAACCTTGTAGGTTGTGGATGGCTAGGGGTAGTAACACTTCCATATTTATGATTGTGAGCAGTAGGCTTCCTTGTTCCCCTAATTTTGCTTTCCATTTTTCTTGCCAACCTGAATCCCTTCTCCAATGAATCTGGTTCCCAAAGGAGAACCTCATGTTGGATGATATCTTTTAAATTCCCTATGAACACATCAATCCTACGCTCCTCTAGAATATCTTTTACCCTTATATTCAATTTTTGGAAGTCCTCAATGTGGCTCCATCATTGAACCTTTTGTTTGAGATTTATCAATTGGCTAAAAAAGTGTTTTCTTTTTGTATCCCTAATGTTTTCATATATCCTAAAAATAGCCCAAGTGACTAATTTGTTTATGAGAGGAAGCGTCGATACATACCTCTGTTTTGTCCTCATAAAGTTGCAATGCATACCTTTTGTGTGTTTTGCACATTATGGAGATCGAAAAATTGCTCCATCTATAGTATCCATGTTCCGTGATCCTTGCCATCAAACTTCCTCATATTGATCTTTGGAACATGATGGTTCTTTGATCCAACGTTAGAGTCTATGAAATCATGATTGGTATTTATTTTGTTCTCATCATGAATTCCCTTTCCTACCCTTTCTCCATTAGTAAGCATTTCTTGTAGAAACTTTTCCAAATCTATCTTCAATTTTTTTTGCAAATCTTCCATGCCTTTCTTTAAATCATACATCTTAGCTTCCATACCATCCATAGTAGCTTCCACGCCATCCATATTAGCTTGCACGCTGTCCATCTTAGCTTCTACGCCTTTCTTTAAACCATCTATCTTATTTTCTGTTAGTTTTTGTGCGAGCGAAATTTGTTGTACTTGGTCTCGTAATTTTGATATATCATGTTGCATTTCTTCCTCTTCTTCATGAGTCATGCTAGATTTTTTAGGTTGGTTACTAGGTGTTTCCATTTTCTTTCTTCAAGTCATCAATTACCGATAATAATGCTTCACTATGCCCTTTGAATTCCTTCAAACTAATTTTTCAAACCAAGTTTATGCAAAAATTTGAAAAAAACTACACACCTTTTTTCACTTTGTAGGAGCTTGATATTGAATCTGATGTATCTCTATAATTTTGGATCTCCCAGCTCTGAAATATTTTCTTGTGGTAACCCTCTAAGTATTCTTTCTAACCCCGCAAGTCTGATCAAGATTGGATTCTCTAATGAAATGTAATGCCAAATCTCCCACGATGACATGAGTATAGACTGGTTCAGTAGAGCAAACTTGTACGACATTCTGTAGGTCACTGTTTTAACCTTAGGTTTTGAAAATGATACCCATGAAAACTATAGTTTGTCCTCTTTCTGTGACTTCTTACGAAAATTCAATCTGATGCTCAGAGTGAAAGTTATGATGATTTTCCCAAGGTGACTTGTTTGGAATGTAATTCGGGGGTCTGCAAAAACCCTAACTTCCTTAGATTATATCTCTCAAAATATAGCGATACAGGATCTGAAATTCCTACCAGAGGTTGAGCATGATTTTGTCTCAAATGGGTTTTTTTTTAGCTTTTGAAACATCACAAAAAAGAAGTTATAGCGAAAATTCCACAATGACCTGTTTGGAGCAACGAAACCCTAGAATCCAAAGCTCTGATACCAAATGTTATGAAACTAGCTCACAAAAAGATAGAAAAGATAGATCAACACCTTAAAAATCAACCTCTTCAAGGGGCCAACCTCCTTTACATTACACAAATGAACAATTCTTGGACAATTCAAATGACAAACCTCCTTTCTATATATAGGAGTCTAAGGGGTCACAATATAACCAAGCCGACCTAACAATAATAATATAAAGGCACAAAAATAACAATAGAGGGTTTCTATGGGGCACAATAATAACAATATGGGGACACTAGGGGCACAACAATAACAATAAGGGATACCACAACAATAGTAATGGGGGAATCACTAACATCATAGGGACCTAACAAAAACTCTCTCAAGTCAGCACATACTTCAGGAGTGTGTACATGCTTTACATGACAATTGGTCTATACCAGGAAAAGGATTTTAGTAGTTTTCACCTAGCTCTTCTCTTGAAAGATTTGGGGTTAGAGATGGGACTGATGCAATTGTACTACCCACACACAACAACAGGTTGCTTCTCTTTCGTGAATCAGCTCAGAGAAGTAATTTAGCCCCTATTTTAGAGATGGAAAATTATATAGTTAAATCTAATGTTGATAAGGCATGGGAAATGATGGAACGTACTCTAACATCAAGAGAAGATAATATAGTTTCAACTAATTCTCATAAAGATGGAAGACACTGGTAGGGATAATCTTCTGGTCATAAAAAAAATGATCTATAAGAATTGATGGGTAACGCAAGGTCAAGTATTGTGAACGGAAGCATCTTAACTGCTCATGTACAATCAAGAACTAGCTATAGTCAAGATAGACACATTCCTGCAACTACTAACTAATTGGAAAATCCAAAAAGGATAACAGAGGAGATCTCATGTAGGGATGTTGAAAATAATAGGCTGCCATTACCTAGCATTTCTAATGAGATATTGGGTATAATATTATCTGAAAGAAGTAACAATTTACATCATTAGCTAAACAATGGCACTTCATTTAGTAAACCTCATGAAAATGGAGTCCGCAAAGTTGAAGGTGCAAAGGCGAAGGTGATATCCATGGTAAAATCTCACATGAAGCGCACACTCACAAGGGAACATAGGTAAAAGCATATGTATTTTTCCTTGTTTTATGGTTTGTCTCTATAGAGCTTATTTTACTGGGTGTACACTATATACATATCAAAATTTCTCTTTAGGAAATTCTATTTTTATTCTTTCCAAGAAAAACTCTCTAGGGAATCCCAATTGATGTTTCCCCACATTCATGGATGGCATCCATGGTAAACCCATTGACATTGACTAGTGCACCTCTCCCAATGGATTTTGAATAGGGCACCTGCCAGCACAGAACTAGCCAAATACATAGTAACATTAATGACATTTGTTTGGGTTAACCCCTTGGGCTCAATAAATCATAATCAACTACACTATTTTCCATATTAACATATTGATTCTATTTAACATTTTGTTAGAGTAACCATAACAATCCAGGCCTGTTACTATTTTTATTTTGGTTTTTAATTCCTTTTTTGGTGTGGTGACAACTTTATATGACTGTATAGATGTTTATTTTTTTCATAATATATGTTGAAAAGTAGATGCTCTCTTACATTCTACCTTGTCTGTTATGTATTGATGGAGTTCAGTTTCATTAGTTGTGACCAAAGAACTGTGTCAGGCATGTATATAAGGATTCTTGTATCACTATTTATAAACTGAACATTGTCCTTAAATAAGAAAAGTAGGTCCTTAATGCTACATGTTTGCATCTCATGGAACTTCCAATCCTAATAAATGAGGTGAAATTTAAGTATTTCTAGAATCCAAATCTCAGGTTTTGTGAATTCATTCATATATGGTCCTAGAAAAGCAAAGTGAAATTTAATTATTTCCAAATCTTAAGTTCTTTGAGTTCACTCATATTTGGTGCTAGAATCTTTTGAGCAAACAAGAAGAATTTCTTTTAGTTGCATTCAAATTTTCCAAAAATAATACTAAATTTCTCCCTGACTAAAATTCTTCGTGAAATGGCTTTGGGATTGAAAATTTTGTAAATATTTTTAGGGAAACAACCCAAAATACTTTTTCCAGATTAGAGTTTTATAACCCTATGTACTAAAACAATATTCTATTTTCTATTGCAAATGTCTGATAGAGTCTGCCTAGAAGCCGATCAGAAAATTATGTAGATGCGCTGGACAGACTAAATAATTTTGAATGAACAATCACTAAACATAAATTATATATTAGATTGCATAAATATATAACTTAGAAGCATGAACTGAAGAAGAAATCTCAATGAGATTGACATATTCTTAATTGAGTTGAATGAGGCCAAGAATAACTTTGACTAGAGGGTCTTGAAAATGGCATAATTTTGTTCTGGTTGGATAGATTTAGAACTAAAAATCAGCAGTTTCCTTACTTGCATAACTTGGGAAGATTTTTGTATCTCAAGGCTCAACCTTATTGAATAGTATGATTTATGCCTTGCAATGTTGAGATATGTTGTGATACCACTTGCTAGTAACCTAAACACTTTGGATGAAAATTTAGTTGTGAATTTTACTTGCAAAAGATATAAATGAAAATATAAATTAATTGTCCCTTGTGTAGAATTTCCTTGAAATTCTGCTACTTCTTGAATGAATAAATCCGAAACTAATTGTTGCACCAAGACAAACAATATCTCTACCAATTTGTAGTGGAATAGAACCGAAATAAAACACAGTCACATTATATTAAAAAAAACAAAACTTTCTAGGGAACTCAACTGGGAAATTTAAAATATTATCCATATTAGACTTTGAGACACCTTCTTCAATACCAGGTTCATTGGTGCTTATTTCTTTCCATATTCATTTTCATAAGCATTAGGGTTGTTGTCCATAAAATCAGAGTAGCTAGAAAGTGTCTCTTTGATTTTAGAAAGCAAATTAGGATCAATTTCATCCAAGAATCCCCTAGAAGGCTCATCAGTAGCAAGAAGAAAGGTCTTTTTTATTGATCACATGAATCCATCATAACCATTGATTTGTCTTCATTTCTTTCACAATAATTTTCAATATTAGATGAAAAAGGTAATTTTGTATGATATAATCCTTAGGTAACCAACCTTAGACATATTGTTGGTTAATTTATGTTGTTTGAAGCTTATTGAGTTTGAGTTTTATCATGAAAGTACTAGAAGCGTACTGGCATGGGTGAGTTGATTATCTTGATAACAATGTAATGGTTTGATCTAGCCGTTGAAAGGAACTTATAATCAATGGTCAAAATTTCACATTCCTTTCATTTTTTTATCTTCATATATAACAAATATCTATGTTATAACCTATAGCTAGATATATACAGTAACTTCCACTCAAAAGTTGGATGCCATCATTTTGGAGCTTGATCTTACTCAACTTATCTTTGTTTGAGTTGAAAATGTCATTAGATCGCATTATATCATCTATTGCAGAGCATGAATTCAATTTACCTTCTTCTTTTTTTTTCAGTTAAAAATGTAATTAGATCTTGCTATATCATCTTTTGTAGAGAATGAATCCAATTTCTCATAGTCCATTTGCTAGAGGTATAACAAAGCTACTTTAATTCATTAAACTTACTTTTCGTATTCTATTTGCTGATTCTGATTCTGTAGGCCACATCTGCATTGGAAAAGGGGCATATTTAATGAAGTGTGGAAGGAGAAGGAAGCTTCAGTTATGTCCTTTCAAACTTTCCAAGGTATATAATAAAATTAAAAAAAAATCTCCATAGAATGTTGTGCTTTAACTTTTTCTTTTGATAATGGATTATTTATGTGATCTCCCCTCTCTTACAGACAACCAGAGTCCAGACGTACATGGTTTTTTAGGATATGTGGACAATGGACAGATTTACGCTAGCCATTTACCTAGAAATTCACACTGTAGAAGGTCAAGCATTTACAGTTGAATATTTCCTTGCCACTAAATTAGAGTTGAATATTTGGACTCCTATTTTTCAAGCATATACCTCACTTTTAAATCAATTTATTATTGACCCCGTATAGAAATTCCATGGTAGGGTAAAGAGTGATTACTACCATTCCTTAATCCTTCTGCAAACCAAGTAAAGGTTCCAAATGTGTATAAATTAGTGGCTCCTTGGAGAATCCCAAGAGTGGCGCTATTGTAGCAACAAGAAATTCGTTTATTTTGAGTCCTTCATTAGTGCATTGATAGTATATTGTTTATTCCATACAATACCTCAACAGTGTAAGATCAAATTACAGTTAAGCATGTAATAATATTTTGACTTACCCTATTTTAGAGGGAAACTAGAGTGTGTGTCAAGATTTCACATCAAAATTGTATCATGCAAAGTTTACCTGGGACAAGTTTCGTGGATCTAAGTAGCAAGATACCTATTGGAATTCAAGAGGCAACAAAACTACAAAGTGGGAAAGAGGTTTCACAGTTAACTTGGCTTTCACATTATGGTTGGAGTTGGTTTGTTGGCAAGATGTTGGATACCCCAACTTCCTTTTTATGACTGAGTGCAAGATTGAACCCTTCGACATATTCCTCGCTCAATTATCATTAAGTGATGGGTTTTCTCAAAAGTGCTTCACACCTATAAGCTTTATTAAAGTTGTTCTTGAGTATTTGGAGGTGGTTAGCTTTTCAAAGAACACACGTACAACAAGAGAAGAAATAATATGCCTGGCCAATTTGAAGTTATCTACCTATGAATAGGGTGTTCCCATTCATAAACCTGATGACTCACTCTACTTCTTTCTAGTGAACAACTTTGGGACTTTCCATGAATCGTGAGACAATTCCAACCCCATAACTATAAATTTCTTATTTAAATCTATACCCAATAGATTAGAATTTGCACAAGGAGAACTCCATTCTTGTTTCGAAAGAACCTACATTCGACTTGTACCATGCTATTTAATATTTTCTGTATTTATTCGTATCCTTGGTTTGTGACATAAAGATGCAACAGGCTACCTTGCATTTTCTATCCTAACACTCCTAAAAAATAATAAAGTATGCCCAAATATATCACTTCAAACGATATATACAGCTCACCTTTTTGTTTTTCAATTATCAAAGTTGTTACCTATATTGATAAGATCTTCTACAACCGATACCACAGTGACAATATATGTTATAGTTTTATCCGTGTTTCTGTGAAGGTGTTTCTCCATCAGTAGAGCAACAATACACTGTAGTTTCCATTTAGGGGAGAAGTGTACCCAGTAGCAACCTTGGCTTGTGTGCAGATGGGTTGAATGCACATTAGAATGTATATGTTGTTTTGAAGGTGTTTCTCCTTCAACAATACTTCATCTCAATAGATCCTTTTGGTATGCACCTTTAGTAGATGCATGCAACCTTGGGATACATGTTGTAGATTACAATTTTCCTATGAGGTTGTAGCATCGATTAAAGAAGTGCATCGATTTTAGGCATCTTGTGGTTGTTGTATGAAAGCATGTTTGTTTAATGTTTCCCAAACTTAGATACAACCATATTTAGTATGATTTTATAGTTTGACTTAGATGCTCACTTTTCTTAATTTAGGTGTTTTTCTTAGTTCTGTTTTATGCATAGATTTATCTTTAAGAAAAGTGCACAGTAGAGAAGTGTTCTATATTTTGAGCAGGGGACACACTTCTAGGTAGGAAGTACTCTATTCTAGGAAGGTTTTTCCATGCAAGTTAGGTACTTTATCTAAGAATCCCAAGAGGTGCTATTGTAGAAATAAGAACATTGTTTATTTGAGTTATTCATTAGTGCATTGATAGTATATTGATTATTCCATGCAATACGTCAATAATGTATGATCAAATTACAATTAATATTGTCATAATAATTTGACTTACCCTCTTTTAGAGGGAAACTAGAGCATGTGTCAAGCTTGCACGCCACAATTGTATCAAGTAGAGTTTACCTGGCACGAGTTTTGTGGATCTAGGCAGCCAAATACTTGTTGGAATTCAAGAGGGAACAATACTAGAAAGTGGGAAAGAGGTTTCGCAGTTAACCTACCTTTCACATTATGGTTGGAGTCGGTTTGTTGGTGAGATCCTCGATATCCCAACTTCCTTTTTATGACTGAGTGCAAGATTGAATCCTTCGACATATTCCTCGCTCAATTATCATTAAGCAATGGGTTTTATCAGAAGTTCTTCACATCTATAAACTTTACCAGAGTTGTTATTGAGTCTTTGGATGTGTTTATCTTTTCAAAGCACACATGTACAAGAAGACGAGAAATAATATCCCTGACTAATTTCAAGTTATCTTCCTGCGAATAGGGTGTTCCCTTCTATAAACTTGATGACTCACTCTTATTCTTTCTAGTGAACAAATTTGGGACTTTTCATGAGTTGTGAGACAATTTCTGCCCCATAACTATCAGTTTCTTATTTAAAGTTATACCCACTAGATTAGAACCCACACAAGGAGAATTAAATTCCTATTTCAAAAGAACATGCAATCAACTTATACCATGCTATTTAATATTTTATGTATTTCTTTGCATCCCTGGCCTGTGACATAAAGACACAACAGGCTACCTTGCATTTTCTATACTAACACTCCTAAACAATAATAAAGTATGCCCAAATCTGTCATTTCAAATGATCTATGTATCTCATCTTTTGGTTTTTCAATTATCGAAGTTGTTACCTATATTGATGAGATCATCGAAAACCGAGGCCACAGTGACAATATCTATTAGAGTTTTATCCATGTTGTACTAAAGGTGTTTTTTCTTTAGCAACACTACAATACATTGCAGTTTTGATTCAGCAGAGAAGTGTACCCAGTAGCAGCCTTGGTCTGTGTGAAAATGGGTTGAATTCACAGTAGAATTTATCTATTGTTTTGAAGGTGTTTCTCCATCAATAGTACTTCATCTCAATAGATCCTTTCAATCTACACCTTCAGCAGATGCATAGAACCTTGGGGTACATGCTATAGATTCCAGTTTTGCTGTGAGGGTATAGCAACGATGAAAGAATCACATCGATTTTAGGCATCTTATTGTTTTTGTATGAAAGAATGATTGTCTAGTGTTTCCCAAACTTATATAGAGCCATATTTATTATACTTTTATAGTTTGACTTAGCTACTTTCTTTTCTTAATTTAGGTGTTTTTCTTAGTACTATTTTATGCACAGATTTATCCTTAAGAGAAGTGCATAGTAGAGAAGGGTTCTATATTTTGAGCAGGGGATATTCTTCTAGGTAGGAGGTACTCTATTCTAGGGAGCTTCTGTCATGCATGTTAGGTGCTTTATCCTAGATAGAGTTCCAAGTCCTTGCCTACTTGACAAAGTCCCTACCAGACAAGACACCAGTGGATAGAGTTCCAAGTTCCTAAATTTTCCAAAAGTCCACCTGAGCCTAGCTATCTAGCCTAAAATCCTTTACATTCCAGTCATGTCTTGGTTGTGATTTCATAGAGAGATCCTTGTCCGGTTTTGTAGGGCTAGCTACAAAACTAAAAGCTTGGTCTGTGGTTACCTCTGTGGATCTCCTCATCAGCCTGGGACATTATGGAGGATAATAGAGGGCATGACAACTAGGGAGTGCCAAGGTGTTCTAGTGAATGTAAGGTTCCCAAGTCATGGAAAAATGCAATGCTAGTTGTGAGGTCATGACTACCAAGGTGTGTTAGGGAATGCTAGGGCATGCTAAGATGTGTTAGATAGTATGAAGACATGTCAAACAAGCTAATATGTGCCAAGTGTTAAGGCATGCCAAGATGTACAAGGGTTCCAAGTCCCTGCCTCCTCCTCTTCCATATGCTATCCACTTATGACATTTCCTTTGCAATATTTGGTGCATTTTATAGTTATAGGTCATTTATAGGTTATAAATGTCTTCAAATTTTCACTTCTAATTGAGTATTCAACTGAACATATTGATTCTCTTATGCATAACTATTTTTCCCTCCATCCAATTTTCATAACTTCAATAACCATTAGGTAGGGACCTACAACTTCGATGTTGCTTTTCTTGTTTAGTAAAATATTGCCAAGACTTTAATTTATTGAAAATTGTAGAATTTACAATTTATGAAGTTTCAAGGTATAATTTTTAAAAATATAATTCTTTAAAGGGTGCTAGCTCAATGGAAGAGCACCTGCTTTACAAGCAGGAGGTTGGTGGTTCGATTCCATCATGCCTTGACATCCATATGGAATGGCGATGATCAATTTTTGGTGATGGAGGCTCTTTTGACCATCACCTATTAGCTTTGGAGACATTTTTTGACCCTCACCAAAAATATGAAATTGTGACGGTCAACAAATGTCGCCATATATACGCATAAATAGTGATGACCCTCAAAGGTCCATAACCATAAATCATTTTTATACATATGAAATGGTGACGGTCATTGTTCGTCATTATAATCATTATTCGTGACAGACCTTGAATGTCACCACAACACCTATACTTCTAGCAATGCGACTTTTGGTGATAGTCAATGAACGTCACCATATATATGCACCAATAGTGATGACCATTAAAGATCCATCACAATAAATCATTATTGTTCATATGAAATGGTGATGGTAACTATCCTTCATTATAATCGATATTCATGATGGACCTTGAATGTCACCATAACACCTATACTTTTGGCGATGCCACCTTTGGTGATGTTCAGTTTTTGGTGACCAAGGTTATGCTCTGTCACCATTGCTCATATGCAATGGTGACAGTCAGTATCCGTCATTATAAATCCTTATTGGTGATGAACTTTGAATGTCACTACAACACCTATACTTTTGGCGACACCACCTTTGGTGATGGAGGCTATGGTCCATCACCATTTCTCATATGAAATGATGATGGTCGCTATCCGTCATTATAAATCATTATTGGTGACAGACTTTGTATGTCACTACAACACCTATACTTTTGGTGATGCCACCTTTGGTGACATTCAATTTTTGGTGACGAATGCTCTTTTGACTGCCACCAATGAGTTTATGGTGACATTTTTCTCCCATCACCAATGTCCTTTTTTCTTGTAGTGTTGATTCCAAGTTTTGTGCATCTGCTTGTATATTGCATTCTATACATTTATACTATTTTTTTTATCGTGCGCACTTATATGAATGCTATCTATACTGTTAATTATCACTAGAATTACACTGATTAGTTAAGTAATTGGGTAATAATAGGTTAATAGTGAGGAACATGGGTAGTAACATAGATCACACCTCGAGTAGGGATGCATGAAGACAACATCACAGGGTGTGAGGGACTAATAGATGCACGCAGTGACGTGCGCGCAGGGTCAAACTGTGGACCGGCAGAAGCTCATCAGACATCCCCAGGGTGTGGAAACCTAGTTATAGCACCCTCCCATACTACTTCGAGTGAGACCTCAGTCCGCACTCCACGGAATGTTGCTGAAAGGGCCATTAGTACCAGGATTTGTTTGGCTAAATCATCTATGAACCTGGGCTAGGCCCATACAAGCCAACAAATGGTTCCATTGCCAAGACTAGGATCTGCATAGGGATGTATGATGTCGTGCCACTGGGATCCAACAAAGAAAGAAATTGAATGGTGGTTGGACAAGAAGGTTCACGAGTTTGCGGTGCAGGAAAACAGAAATCCACGAGTATCTAAGGAACAATGGTTGGAACACTACTTATATATGGAAATCCACTAAATTTTCTTTGCATCCTTTCCTTCTGAGTTGTATGAGTGGATCGTGAACCTAGCATATAGTCAGGGAAGGTGTAGGCTCGACAAACCAATTATGTGGACTCTAGAATTAGTGTGTAGACTAGAAGTGTCAGGAGATAAGATCGTGCGAGCTGTGGACCATTGGCTCGACCAAATTATAGGAGGATTTATCACTAAGTTTGTGGTAGATATGATCATCAGCTACAGTGAGGCGGAGCGACGTTTCCTCAAGGGACTGCGAGGTAAGTATATCAAATCTTTGAACACTTGGATTAAGATGCTATTGTGTGAAAATCGGGTTATGCGAATAAATTAATGTTTGGGATTACGCGAAGTGGGAATATATATAGAAGCAGAATTAGTGAATAATTGGAAACTAGTTCCTTAATTTCTCCCTCGCGGGAAAGTGAGGAAGAGCTCGCGAAAGTTTCTCCAAGAAGCACGGTCAGTCTGATTAGGCAGTGAATTCCACGCTTACCACCTCCACCTACACCGCCACCCGTCTCACCCTCCTCACCCCCATCTCCACCCACCCCACCTTCACCACCACCACAGTTCAGTATGGTGAGTGCGATCAAACTACCATATTCAAAGGAGTAGGGAATGAAGATCAGGATCAATTTTGGTTCGTGGTAAGAGTTGTATGGGAAGCACAAGGAGTCTTGGATGACAATATCAAAAAGTCTATGTTGGTAAGCGTGTTGCAGGATCATGCATTAACATGGTACATCAAGCATTCTAATGACCATCCAAACACAGGAATCATAGAAATCTAGACCACGCTGAACAGGGAATTTAGCAGGCCAAATTTGGAAACACAATCGATCATCGAGTTTAAGGAGATTGCGATGCTCCTAGGCGAGACCCCCTGGGATTTGGACCAAAGACTGAAGGGAATGATTCGTGAAGCCAACATGATGTTGACAGATGGAAAACATCGCACATGGTTTGTAGCATCACTAACACCGCACTTAAGGATGATGCTGTCACAGCAAAAACTTTCCACCCAGGCCGAAGCTTTGGAGATGGCAATGAGATTGCATGAGATTCCTATACAAGACCCTAGTTTGGGAGTCCAAAAAATTCATGTGCAACTGCAAAACCTATGTCTGGAGATGTAGATTTTGAAATAGGATAGGACACCTCGGCTAGAGGCACGTGAGGAGGTATGGTGCATAAAATTCAAAGGCTAGGGGCATGACAAGGAACATTGTCCAGTATTCGCGAATTACTTGGTAGGAGGAGGGTCAGTGCCATTAAGACCTCAGGCACAGTCAGGACCAAGCGTGGCGCTTGCATTATGGTGTGCGATCTATCAAATTGGAGGAAAGCACACTATGGATAACTGTCATCTAATGCAGAAGTATACATAGACGTCCCAGTGATTGTTTTGTAGTTTTTGTAGGTCGGTAGGCCATGATGAATGCACCTACAAAAGCTATGAACTAATGATGGATCTGATTCCTGCTTACAGGGTGTAGACTGAAACACGAGCCCTCGACCCAAATGCAGGAATAGCACGCACTAGATTTTAGGGGTGTGGTTAAGGTCGAGGTGGAATGGGACTAGGAAGGGGTCGCGGACAATTAATTTGTTACAATTGCAGGGGGGCTAGGCACTATGCCCGTGATTCTACAAACCTGACAAGGACATCATGTTTGTATTATACTCAGTTTGATCATGAGGCAGAAGACTGCCCTACATTTATAGCAAGACTGTGTGAAAAAGGGGTACTTCAGCCCTCTCTGACTCAGAATTTGCAGATGATGAGGTTTGAGCCGCGCGAAGAAGACCTGAATGTAAACATGATGCTCAGGAGCGGTATGACCACTGGCGATGATAAGGGTAAGCAGTCAGAAGAAAATGTGTGGGCTCGCAAGGCTCCTACAAAGGAACCTAAATTTGATTTAGAACATGACATTCATGGAAGTTAAGAAGAGCTTCATGGAGGCCTCCACTTCAGGTAGTACGGATCAACTAGAACCAGATATGGATCCTTCAATGCTCTCTACCTTTCTGGAGACATGCATGAAACTCCTACGTGACATCAAGGCAATAAAAGGACTACAGGAACTTATCACTAGGTGCACGGGGTCAGGAAATTCGCGCGTGGTCCAGAAACTTGGGAAGCATGCATTGCGCACAGGAAGGGAAATGAGGTTGACTGCACAAATCAGTGAGTATGAAATGGATCAGGTAATCCTAGATCTCGGATTGGATGTGAATGTAATACCAAAACAAACATGGGAATGCATGGGCAGACCCACGCTACAGTGATCTCCTATTCAGTTACGAATGGCGAACCAACAGAAGATCTTGCCCATGGGAAGTATGCAAAGGGTAACAATAGATATTGAAGGTGCGAGCGGGCAGGCGGATTTTGAAGTGATAGAGATTGTCAATGACAGTAATCCCTATCCCGTGCTACTTGGAATAGACTGGGCCACAAATATGAACGGAGTCATAAATCTAAAGAAGCGCAAAATGATCTTTGAAAAAAAGTCGCTATGCGTAGTAGTACCGCTAGATCCCACCGAAGGAGCACGATACACTGAACCGATGCGCAAAGATGATAGTGATAATGATCTCGATTGTATTTACAAGATAACCATGTGAAAAGAGGATTGGGTGAATCTGACTACAGATGGAAGGATTTCGTGGGAGCGTGAAAGCTCCTGCACTTCAGATTCAGACGAAGAGACAGAGCGATTGCAGAATCGGCTGCACGAAGTAACAATGCTTAATTGCAACATGATCGTTAGATCATTGCGTTGCATGACAACAGAAGGAGGGGATCTTCCTACATATGATGGGTTGACAGTGGTGGATGAATTCCTGAACAAATTTGAAAGCGTAGTACTAGAACAACAGCGTTTCGATGCTCTAAAGTGGGCACTACGTGCAATGCCCACACTATGGTGGGGTACACATTAAGGAAGTTTTGAGGACTAGTGCGAATGTAGAGTGACGATCTTCCTACACTTTGGAAAACCCCAGCTCAGAACGAGAGCCAGTCAATAGGGGTGGAACAACTTGCGCGCCCACCTTTCCTAATGGGCACAGACATATGTTGTACATCCTGCACAAGTGCACACCACTCCCAGAATAGAGAATCGGAATAAACTACAACAATAGGAAAGGCGACATGCACTACCAATTATCCACAGAGAAGAATTCGATAGGGTGTGCAAAGTATTGAACAGGGTTCACTAGGTGAGACGCACTGATTGGGACCTGTGTACCAGTGGTTCGATGGGCCTATAGGACCATATGCAAAACCCGGAATACGGAAGTGATTCCAAAGGTGTAGAATAGAGTAGAGACCTTAATTTCTAAAGAGAATGCAAAAAGGAATCCACACATAATAGCTCCTGTGAATGTGACAGTGCATAAAGACCAGGATGAAGAAATCACACAGCTACGCGAGGTCGAATACATAAGGATTCAGGAAGCCATTCGGCGAGGGAACCTTAGACTTTTTGAACTTGAAAAAGACTGGGTACGATTGAGGACAAAAAGCGTTTTGATGGATGCTGAGGTCAAGAGGATGGAAAACGAGATCAAGCAAGCATGTCTCGTCGATAAACCAAGGATGACAAGGCAAGGTGCGGATGATCATACCACTAAATTAGAAGAGTGTCTCCAAGAATTTATGACTTTACTTCCATGGCTACAACCACATCTCACCAAATGCAGTAACCAGGGGAGTGCACTACATATGATATAATGCACGGCATCGGCTATTGCAAGGACAACTAGGGATTTTTCACAGACTATACTAGAAGGCAAATTGAAGCCTGGCATAGGTGGTCCGACCACCTGACTAACCATAGGAAGCATAGTATCAGTACTCTAGGTAGCTGAAAGATAGCGCGAGAATATAAAAGAGTCTATTTGGGAGTTACACGATAAGAGAGGCGTGTGCAGAATCAACATGTCACAAGGTTCACGCCCGCGCACGAGGGGCTGCGCTGTCACATGGGTAGGCTGGGAAGTGACTGTTGGTGTCACTGTTCATGACGGGATGTCCAATTTGAGGCCAAATGGAGTGGGCGACAGACATTTAAGACGTGAATTAAGGGCAAGATTTGGGACAATCTACCACCAAGAAAGCATTGATGGCCCAGAATTGGGGGAAACAATTGAATTTGAATTCAAAAGGCACTATAAAACTCCAGGGGTTAGCCATGAGACAACACTTGTTCACTTGACATTTGAGCAGTTTATTAGAGCACAAAGTGTTGAGCGTCAAATGATATTCCAGCCCCTAAGTTTGTGAATGACCACATACAGTTCAAACAAGATGGTGGCTACCAGGAGAGGTTTGGGCTTTGCAGAAGGAAACATTGTCAAGGCCACACAAAACCCCATCGTACACAATGTTCTTGAAGGCACTAAGGTCGCACCGGAAATTCTGAAATCACCTCGAGCGCTGTGACCCAAGAAAGATAAGCAGGCAGTGAGACCAGTCTGCATGTCCTTGAGGAATCCGTGGTTCGGTAAGCTCTCAATGGAAGAAAAGGGCAAGGTTGTCACCATTGAGAAAAATGATGAGGAGGAGGACCTACAAGCTCTCATCGATGAGGTAGAGAAAGAAGAGGACATGGAAGAGGATATCCAACCAGTGCGCTCTGCAGTGAAATTGCCCAAGTACGTCCCTCCACGAAAAGGGAAAACCAAGATACCAAAAGATCTGGATGCCACAAAGAGCACACTTCAGACCGCACTCCTCCCTGATGGAATTGTGTTTGAGGTCTCACACCAGGGCTGCGTGCCCAAAATTAAATTCAAAGATTGGGACCTCGTGGACAGTGAGAAGTTCCCACACTTAGAGACGGAGAGCCTCATGAAGCATAGCACAGAGGGGCAAGTCATAACATTAGAGTCGCGAAAATGGCTGCGTGGTGTGGAGACAGCCGAATTGCTTCATCTACTATGGATACCACACTTTCACCGTGCACCCATCACTATTTTCATCATTAGGTAGCTGCTTTGCTTGGTGCACGATGGTTACTTATGGCTGGAAGAGCCTATTCCCATCACAGCAGATCTCATACATAGAATTTCTTGGCTTCCCTATAAGGGAAAGGACCCCGCGATGATAGCAGGAAAGAGAGGTGATTTCGCTCTCACGGAAGCCATGAAGAAAGATAGAAGTTTGAGAAGAAAAAGAGGGGTTACACCATCAGTAGTATCAAGGATAAAGGGATGCACATAGCCACCCAACTACTGGTCAGGAAGGTAATGAGAAAATGTTGCAGCGACGAAGTATTAGTGTTGATAGTTATGTTGGCTGAACAATGCATAGAGGGGGTCCAATTCAACTGGGCCAAGTTCCTCTATGAGGAATTCTGGATCAACTGCAAGGAAGCCCAGGAGCAGGGTAAGACCTTCCACTACGTGTGGTTGCTCTTGTCCATTTTGCTGGTAGTGGGAGGATTGCTAGAGGACAGTCAGTTCCCGAGCATTGAGCATGACTTACCAGAGGCTGCAAATTATGCGTCGCTCTAGGCTACCAAGGATGCGAAGAGGATTCGCGAGACAAAGATCTTCTATGTGCTCATGGAGGCACACATTCATATGTGGATTAATAGGAGGTCGCACCTGTCCCCCACAGTGCACAAGAGTCTGCAGAGCTTTGCAGACTTCAAGGTGGACATGCACAATATTTACATCAAGGCACAAAAGGATTCGGCGCAGCAGTGGACCAAGATCCCCTTCATCATCACTGATGATGCAATTTTTACAGTGTTAGAATCATGGCTTCTCGAGTGGCACGTCCGAAATTTGGCGGAGTTGGATAGGAAAACAACATCGAAAAGAAAGGATGAAGCCAAGCTACACGTCACGCAGTTGCCTGAGAAGAGGCATAATGAAAAAGCCGCATCAGAGGTAAGGGCAGTCCGCGAGGCAGAACATGCAGCCGCGGACCAGCCAAAGGCTGCCAAAGTAACAGTAGCAGCACAGATAACAAGGGCCACAACAACGCAGGAAGAGGAGGGCCAAGAATTGTCTACAGGATAGGAGGTAGAGGACACAGACCTTGCAGAAGAAGGCGTGGACTCGGGAACAACTTCCACCCAACTCAAAAGGCTGCACGTCACAAAGAGATCGGGTCCATGGAAAGAGGTCAAGGCTTCCAAATTGGCCATCGACCTAATCACGTTAACGGAGGTGACCTTTACGACATCAGTGAAAAAGTTCGTGAGGTCACCAAGGAAGTGTTCCCAGAAGTCATGTCGGAGCAACAGACTGTGTTGGGGGCCCTAAGGGCGCAACTGCAGGAACTACAGGTGTGGCCCCCACAAGAAGGAATCGTAGCCACCTACGTCGCAGCATGCACATCAGTAGCAGAGTAGATGCTTCGCACAAGGATGGCCAATACCATAGTGCTACCAGAAGGGGCACTAATAGCAGAGAATGAGATCGACAGAGCTGCGATTGGCAGGATCAAGGAACTTGGCCTTAATTTTGCTGCCCTTCTGCGAGACACACTATACCAACTGCAGGATGGAATAACAGTAGAGCTTCGCGCCAGGGAGGGCCGCATGATTCAGGTGATGAGTGAGCAAAAGATCAACATCGAACAGCTCAGCCTGTAGCATGATGAACTGGTGTCAAAAAACTGGCAGTTAGTACAAACAATGGATGAAGCATGCCGGTGTGTCCCAGAGTTGTCCATCATCGCGGACCTACCAACAAAAATGCAGATCCAATGTTTGGAAAGTGGAATACGAAACGCATGCGAGGAAACAACGTGAGTGCAGCTGGAGCTGAATCTCCATATTGCCAAGCTATGGTTGAAGGCGCAACCTTCCACTGCTGGTTTTGATGAGTGAGCAAAAGATCAACATCGAATAGCTTAGCATGTAGCGTGAAAAACTAGTGTCACAAAACCAGCAGTTAGTACAAACAACGGATGAAGCATGCCGGTGTGTCACAGAGTTGTCCATCATCGCAGACCTACCAACAGAAATGCAGATCCACTATTTGGAAAGTGGAGTCCAAAACGCGTGCGAGGAAACAACATGAGTGCAGCTGGAGCTGAATCTCCAGATTGCCAAGTTGTGGCTAAAGGCGTAGCCTTCCACTCCCTTAGAAGTTATAGAGCAGCGTGTTAGTGTTATCCAAATAGGGTTGGAAGAAATTGGATGGGAAGTGGAGGACTATATTGGTATGTTGGACCAAGCCTTTGGAGTCCTCACATCCTTGCAGGAGGACTCCAACATATAGTGCCTGGAAATAGAGGCCCGTGAGCTTCAAGAGAAGTACGAAATGTAAGGGGAACTAGGCAAACAATTGTCCTCACTCAACGGCTCACAAAGATGCAGTAAGTAAGGGCACTAAAAGAGCAGGTGGATGCCACAAGATAGAAAGAGGCACTTCTCAAAGTGCGCATCTAGTGATGGATTGACGAGGCCTTCACCATTATGGCAAATATCAAGGGAAAGGTCACATAGATGTAGGGGCTCTACGCACTAAGGTAGTGATTTGATCCTCATAAGGAAGCATCAGAAGAGCACATGCAGTAGGTCCAGTAAACCACAGAACAGTGCGTTGTGGACCTCTGAGCCATTTAGGATTAGTTGGAGGGACTCTCGCCAAGATCGCCACACCAACAGAGTGACTCGAGGACGAGTCATGATGTTTGTGTTAAGGGCCTGTTATGCATCAGATCCCCCCACAGCATGTTTTGGGGCTCAAAGCCTAGGTTTTGGTCAAATGTATTGTAAGACTCCGCAAATTGCGACACGGAGCGAGAAGTATAGGTTGAGTCATAGGGCTGTCCGCCCTAAGTTTTGTAATGTAATGTAATTTCATGTTAGCCTACCCATGGTTTACGGACCTTGGCATTGTATAAATAGAGCGAGGCTCTAAGTTGTAAAGATAGCGAAGGAAAAGGAGATAGATGAATACGAATGGTTCGAGCATAGAGTAAGAGTCGAAGTGTATTGGGTCATAGTAGTAGGAAGAGGCCCTGTAGCTGACTGCGTAGAGGCCTAATAGAGTCTACAGCTGAGTGTGCAGACCCCTATAGCTAAGTGCACAGGGTGGTGTTGAGTCTGTAACCGTGAACGAAGAATAATAAAGAGAAGTTGATTCCAAGTTCTGTGCATCTGCTTGTATATTGCATTCTATACATTTATACTATTTTGTTTATCGCACGCACTTATATGAATGCTGGATATACTGCTAATTATCACTATAATTACACAGATAAGTTAAGTAATCAGGTAATAACAAGTTAATAGTGAGGAACTTGGGTAATAACACAAATCGTGCCCTGAGTAGGGATGCGCAAAGACAACATCACAGGGTGCGAGGGACTAATAGATGCACGTAGCGACATGCATGCAAGGTCAAACCGCGGACCGCAAGAAGCTCATCAGACATATCCAGGGTGCGGAAACCTAGTTCTAGCACCCTCCCATACTACTTCGAGTGAGACCTCAGTCTGCGCTCCATGGACTGTTGCCAAAAGGGCCAGTAGTATTGGGATTTGTTTGGCTAAATCACTTATGAACCTGGGTTAGGCCCATACAAGCCAACTATAGAAATCATAATTTCAAGCTTTATTTTCCTTAATGGAACAAAATATGGAGAATATGCAAACCTTGAGAAATCAATTGTTAATTGCTATTCAAAAATAGAAGTCATGAAAATTACTCACTTGATACGATGGCAAGGTGGACGATATGTGAGGTTTAAGAGTTGAATGTGAAAATATAAAGTTTCTTTTGGCCACCATGGCTTGAATTGAAAGGAAAATTATAGCTTAAGGTTATTAAACTAACCGCTAGTTATAATTTGCGAAAAGGTTGAAATAATTTCAGGTTTCAGACTTTTATGATCATTTTATTGTTGTAATTTGATTTCTAGATCCATCGGATTCATAAATGTTTGATCGACATTTTGAACCTATTATCATGGTTTATCTTGATGATGAACCACGATAATAAGTTCGAAACGTCAATCAAACATTTATGAATGCGTTGAAGTAATTATTTAAATAAAAACTCTCCATTATAAGAGATGAATGAAAAACAAATTTGTAACAACATAAAAGTAAAGGTAAAGGTAAAGGTAATGATAAAATGTATACGGATATATTGTTTTTTTCAAATCAATAGAGGCTACAAAATATTTTCGAAAGTTATTATGATGTATAAGAGGGGATTACATCATTTTTTGGAAAATAGGTTAATCAAATTTGAAGTGTATATCATCGATAAAGCTAATTCAATAACAACATTTTCTAAATTTTATGGCAACAAAAATTTAGGCTAGTTTAATAACCCTATTTCTTAAATTTCATAGTAATAAAAATTTAATAAGAAGTGTGAATTTTTCAGAAACTTGGTGAACAAAAATCTAATGAATTAACTTATAAGAAGAGGGAAGAGAGAAAGTAAGTACATGAAAACAACTCTTAACAAAATGAAGGAAATTGAAAATCCCTTATAAATGTGAACATTATTAAAAAGAAATGGACATATAAATGACTATCGCTAAGAATTTCACTCATAGTAAATATTAAAGAATAAGAAAGACAATAAATTTTCAAAGATAAATAAAGCTTAATAGGAAAATCTAATCGAATATATTGTATATTATAATTCAAATTATCCCCTATCATTTAGAAGATGGTGAGTGAGACCATTAACCATGGTGAGATAAAAGTTGGGAGGGAGAATACCTTATACATCATTGTATAGGTATGAAACACCTTGGCTAGCACATTATTCAATTTAGGTAGCTATTATAATATTATCTCTAGGCCTTTGGTTCAAAGATTGCAATTTGAGACCTTAAAATCACAAATGCCTTTCCTTTGAGGTGTATGCATAAGGATGTTAAACCATAGGTGATTGTTGGATACTAAATTAGTCATAATTATTCAAATAGCATAAATACTTAGTCTAATAATCATAACTATTATCATAGTTAAATAATGGTAACAAATTCAACAAACCAAATCTAATTATTACTTGAAATGACAAGAACAACATGAAAGTAAACACGAATAAGAACTTATAGTGGAAAAGATCTCAAGAATCAAGCAATAAACTCACTTTTCAACAAATGATAACCAAACACTTATTTTAATGTTTCTTATTATAGTCATATGATGATACTTATTATAAGCATAAGTAAATGTTTCTCTTATATCTCTAGTTACAACTATTTTTTACAACTTTGTGTTTATAAATTTTGATGGTTTCCGTAGTTATACAATGACTAAGGAAACACTCATCTTATGCTTGTCTTGATTAAAATAAAAAAGAAACTTTAAATAAAAGTGAGGGATTTCACCCCAAGAGTATCTTATCTAATATTCTTGGTAGCCTATTTACAACTTTCTAATATTTTCTTTTATAAAAATTGCATAGTCTTGTACCTCAATATTTTCTCTGATTCTATTCCATGACACATCCGTAGGTTGTACTTCTTCTTCCACATTTGGATCCTCATCTTGTTTAGCTTCTAGCTTGGGTACCTCTTCCAATTATATATCATATTTTTCTTCATTGAGGACTTATATCATATCCTAGTCATCCAATATCAATGGTCTTGGCTTCACTGGTAATGCTAATGCTAATAAATTTTCTCTTAGCTTATTTTAATTTTTGTTCTTATCTCTTTAATAGAGAGTTCCATTACTAGAAAATTGGAATACCTAGAAAATAATAGCCGTATATAATCCATTGCCATAACCATCATGAGTTGCCCATTTATTTTGATATGTATCTTCCAATATATTATGTATTATTTTTATTTATTTATTATTTCATCCTATTCCTTTAATCTTGACCATTCAAGCTAACCGTAAATTGTTTTTCTATTATTGACATTTATTTTACTAGTTCTAAGCCTTTTATGAGTTGATTAAATCCATTCTTTTGTATGAATATTTTGATAATCACTTTTCATTATAGCTTTTCGTTATAGCTTTGTTATCTCCTAGAGTAAATTATGTTTGACATTTTTTCATTCCTACAAAGTAATTGGTTCTAACATTCTTACTTTCATCCTAAGTTTTCGTAGTTCAATCTTCTCTTTACTATAAAATTTTTTGGTTCTATCTTGATAAGAATTTTGTTTACTCTTGCAATTTGACCATCTAATTTTAGGTATTCATTTGGGATTTCATGTTCATCTTGATGTCCTATCTTTTCTTTTCATCCTCTTCTACATCTTTCATTAGCTTATATAAACCTTCTTTTGTCCATGTCTTGCACATATCAACAACTATCTTATTTTATGGTTTTTATTTAGTGTTTATCATATTTCTACATGTTGTTTTTTCACTCACACATTGTTGGTGTCGTCTTTTGAACTTATTGGGTATTTGGGAATACAAATATGATCAAGTATGTTATTCCTCTCAATTGGTTGTTTATTTCATCAATATTCTTCATCTTTTTGTATTATTTCCTATTGGAAATCATCATTCCTTTTTTTCCATAATCATGTCGCTTAATTTTCCCTTATGAAAAATATCATCTCTTTAAGTCTTTGTTTCTACCTCATAGACTTCATAATCCAATGTCTATATTAGAATTGTTGTCTTATCAGGCACCTGAGGTACTACCATGTTTTTATTCATTATACATGATCTTTTGTTGAAATACACTTGAAGGTGAGTCATCTCTTTTACCTTCTTATCATTTGCTTCAATGACAAGAATTATATGTAATACACATTTTCTCTTTTTCCCTTTGTTGCATTAGTTGAATTTGCATGCCCATTTATATTAGAAATTTTCCTTTATTTCCATTGGGTTTTGAATGTTATTCTTAGCGATATTAGTTACATCACTATGTCTAGTTATTTTGGTCCATTCTCTTGATCTTATATATTGTTATTTGTTTTCTTGTTTTATTTTTTCTAATTCAATATTGTATTCATGTTTTTCTTATAATTTACTCTTGTCATACTCTTTTTTCCTCCTTTTGTCTTTTATTTTATTTTATTTTTTCTTTTCTCATTCTATCCATTCTCCTCTTTTTACACGGCAATCTTGTGATGCCATTAAAACTAACTTGCTAAACTTGAAAAGTTAACTGTCTAGGAGCTGATAAGATAAAGGGGCTAACTAATGAAAAAATATGATAAACCAATTATCTCCACACCTTAGGCATATGTATCTTGACTTGTTGGGTGTATTTATCAATTTATGTGGCTACCTATGTCTTATAGCCCCACACTTGGGATTTCAAGTGAAGAAACCAAGCCTATAAATATTGAAGATGCTTTAGCCTCATTTGCATTTAAAGAAATCACAATCGAATTGTATTGCATGACTTGTCATGAATTACAGTTATTATTTGAATTGTGCTAAATGATTATTTAGCTATGTGGGATACCCATGGGACATTTGTTCGCTTATGTTGATGATTTAACTATGGTGTTCTCTCTTTTGATAAAGACTATTATGGTTTTTCAATCTAGTTATGGCTAGAGTAAGATATTATTATTTGTGAAACTATAACATGGTCTTACAATTATGTTTTGTGATGATTAAAATGGATTATGTGATTGTTGTAGCATGATGTGGATTTATAACATTAGTATGATAATGTGTTCACTAATATAGTCGATGTAATCTTATTTGGTAGGATAGTTTACTTTTTATTGGTTTGTTGTTCAATTGTGGTTTTGATTAGGTGAAAAATGTGTAGGATGTTCCTAGTGAGTTTATACAATATTTATGTTATATCAATGATTTTTTGAGATCTCTACATGAGAAGTTTGTGACTTTTGTGTTTGATACAAGAAGTGAAAACCATAGATTAATTTGAGGCTTTAGTTAATTTTGAAGTACTCTCTCTCCCTCTCTCTTTCTCTCTATACACACACACACGCACACACACACATGAATGGTCTATGTGAAAGGTAGAGTAAAGCCAAATAATCTCACTCTCATATTTTATGTTTAAATTAATCAAATAATTACATGGTGTCAAATTCCCTAGCCCATCTTCTCTTGTCAAACTCAACCCTTGTAATTATGGCATAGTTTGGTTTTGTTCTCAAGATGGTGTGTGCCACTTCACCATGCCTTGAATATTCATTAACATGGAAAATTTTAAGGATCCATACTTATTTTAAAGTGTATAAACCTTGGTGAATCTTATTGATTCTTTAAATGCAACCATAAAATGTTTGCTAGTATTTTTGTGTAAAAACAATCAAGTTTTAAGTATTTACATAATTTTTAGAAAATTTTGAGGTAGGAGGGCATAGAAAGTAAAATACTTATGCCCTATAGAATTTAGGTGAATCTTATTAAAAAAATGCAAAGTGGTGAATATTTTTATGAAAAAACAACATGAAAAATTATCCCAATAGTAAATCGATCCCTAAATTTTTCCCTAATAATTGTTTTGAACAAACCATGTCAATGTGAAAATATTGTTACTGTTTCATTATATGCACTAATGATTTGAGTGTTACCAAATGTGCAATAGTGGAAGTGAAATTTTGATGCAATCTAACCATGGAGTGAAGTCATTTTATAAAAGTTTGTTTTCTAGAATCAAGGTCATAGTTTGAGGTATGAGAGTGGAGATAGTTTATATCTCATAACCTTGAGAAAGTAATCCTTTACAAGATTGAATCCTTGTTTGTCTAGGAGAAAGATATATAGCTACAATATTTTGGTCCGCTGAGTATTATGGATTAAGTCACTTGATTTTTCCATATTGTTGTTGAAGAATTTTTTTATTGAAATTAGTATGGTCAATTAATCAAATAATCTATGGTTAACTTATCAACTAGTAAAATTAGTTGATCATGTGAGTTGATGTTGAAATGTGATCATTGATAAAAAGTGGGTTATGTGTCTAAGAAGTAGCCATAAATTGCAACACAAGTGTATTGACCAACCATGGGTGGATCCCCATTCTTTCAAGTTTGGGTCTAATTTTGTTATTACTTTGAAATTACTTATATTAGTTTCCCACTTCATATGTTTCTTTTGTCTTAAATATCTTGGAGGACATAATTGTGTGTGCGTGTGTTGAGCCTTAGAGACAAAGTTATATGTTTTTCCCAATAGAATTGAAATAAAGTAATCCTTGGGTATGTTTTCTTTTGTTGCTTTATATTTTTGAAGAAAGTTGATATTTTGAAGAAGTCATGTTATGAATTCATAAAGTATTAGAAAGTGTTTCTCAACTAAGTGAAAATATAATTAGTAGGCAATTGAATCATTTGAAAAATCAATTGAGAATGGATTTGAACCTATTTTAGAATAATTTATTTCCATCATGTATGCCCTTAATGAAGATAAATAATCATAGAAGATGTAAGATATTTATGAGAAAAAACTTTTCATTTTTAGTAATCTAGCAACGAAATTCATGAGGATGTTTCTTCTTTGTCAGCTATTATTACTCATTTCTAGACTGAAAATACTTGGTATAAGGAGTGTGTTGATGGGCTGGAGGAAACTAACACTAAACTAGAATATAATGCCAATTTATTGTAAATCCCAATAAATGTGATTCATAAGGAAGCTACTTGACCCCAATATGATAATGTTTTTCCGTTTGATGAGAATCATTAGGATTTGAAGAATGATCATGATCATCTTCCTAAAAAGTTGGATGTGAAGGATGAGACCATTCAAGTATTTTAGTATCCAAATCAAGTCCATAAACATGAAGTACATAAATTGGAATTCCATTTAAAAAGATATGATGAGAAATATTTTGAATTGATTAAGAGGATTGATGTGATTATTGTTGAAAGCATGTAGCGAGAAAGGCTCAATTTGACTTTAGCCTTCGTCAAATTAAGTAAATCAAATTCCTACATCAACAAGACAACTTGGAGGCAGTTAACTAGTGTGACATGGATCTTGTCACTCAGTTAGCTCCATAAATTCGATTTAGAGGGATTGGAATTCAATTATTCATGTGTGATTGCTAAATTCTAGTAATCTAGTTCAATTATTTTTAGTTATATTCAGTTAACTGGCCTCTAACTGTTGATAGAGTTTGTTGAATGTTAGTGGTGCAGTGGGACAATAGTCTAACTCAAAGATCTGTAAATTAACTAATCAATCATCCCAAAATATCTAAGGCACACAAGGAATTCAAATTTCTCGGCTGAAGTGGAGATGACAAGGCCATGTAACACCAGTTGTAAATTAGTTTGTGTACATGTGTTCCAAGAGGTTAGGTGACCCATCCTTGGGAATTTTGCAATCTATTTGGAGGAAATTACTATCCTTTAGGGTCTAGTTTCCTCAATATTTGGGCAAGGAAATAGGAGTCTTGGTGGGAAAATAATTTGCTAAGAATTGGCCAAAGTTTCTCATTGAGCATAGAGAACAATTATTCTTTTGCAGGTTGAGCTCAGAGTTGGAGCTATCAATTGTAATAGTTTCTCTATTCAACTTATTAATGAAAAGAGGCTTGAGGGGTTTTTCCTAGTTGGGTTCCCCTATAAATCACTGTGTATTTGTGGTTTTTCTTGTTGAATGTGTATACATGTTGTTCTAAATTGTGATTTCCATTCCACATATCAGTAGAGTATATTTGCGTCTCTTGTTTTCCAGTTTGAAATATTGAGTAGTTGCAATTTATATCAAATCTTTACATGGTATTAGAGCCCTGAAATCAAATTAGAACTAGTATTTCTAGCTTGTCTCTTAGGAATTGCAATTTGGCAGCTTCAATGCCATAGATTTTCTTCAGGACTGAGAGAATGATTTTCAATGGAATGAGATTAGAGTATGCCCTAGAGGGTAGCTCAAATCTCATAACATGGAAGGATCAAATGGAAGAAATGCTCAATGAAAATGGTGTGTTAGAATATGTAAAAAACATTGAAAAACCCTAGTATTCTAATTCACAACAATTAGCCCAATGGAATAAGGATGTTACAAAGGATAGGATAATTCTTCTAGAAAGTGTGAGAGACCATGTGGTCTCAAATATCCATGGCAAAGAGACACCATTTTCTATGTGGAAGGCACTAAGTAAGCTATTCAAAAACAAAAGTGACCATAGAAACTTGGCCCTAAAAGGAAAACTTTGAAACATCAGGATGCAAAAAAATGACATTATTTTGTAGTATCTCTCCAGATTTACACAAGTCAAAGATGAGCTTGGAGGGGTCAAGGTGAATGTAGCAAAAGATGAATTGGTGAGCCTAGCTCTTCTAGGCCTTCCAAAATCCTGGCACAACTACCAAGACTTTGTGAATGGAAGGGAAAAATTACCGAATTGGGAAAGGTTGTCATTCGATTTGATTCAAAAAGAGTTCAGGAGAAATAACAGAGATGGAATATCATCCAAAGCTGAGGATGAAGATAATTTTTCCTTGGTTGGAAAGGGGAAGAAGGGACAAGGGAAGAAGACCTAGATAAAACCTAAATCTAACCAAAATAATGACAAGAATAAATACTTGAGTAAGATAACATTATGTGACTGCCATGAATTCAAACACTATGCAACAAAATTTCTGGACAAGAAGTCTACCAAGAATCCTTCAAGTGGAGTAGGAGGGGAACCATTAGGTTCACAATTTGAATTATACTTCACCCTAACAGCATGGATGGCCAACACTGTTATGGGGAGTGTGTGGTACCTTAATTCCGATGCCTTGTTTCATATGACAGCGTGTAAGGGTGTTTTTTAATAGTCTAAAGGACAATGATCTCCATATGCATATCGAAATAGGGGATGATGGGAGGTATAGTGTAAGAGGAATTGGTATTGTCACCTTTGAGAGGGAGAAAGCATCTCCTTTTCACCTCAAAGATGCTATTTTTGTACCTAGGTTGAAGAAGAACCTAATCTTTGTAGCAGTACTGGAGGATCGTGGCTATGATGTTATTTTTAATAAAGGGAAATAATTTCTTAGATACATAGCTATTGGGAAAGTAAAGTAGATCTGGGTTTTACTGAAGAACCTATAGAAACTTGAGATGGGAGATTGTACTGCATTTAGTAGTAAGGCTGAAAAAGTGCAAAGTGGAGGTGTTAGAGAACTATGGCACACGATATTGGGTTATCTACACCATGGTTCCTTATACATCATGTAGAAAATTAACATCGGTCTCCATAAAGGCTCCCTTAACCAACAAGATGTATGCAAGGGTTTCACATTGGGGAAATATGTCAAATCCACTTTCAATTCCTAAGATAGCAGAGCAGATGCAATCTTGGATCGATTCCACTATGATGTTTATGGACCCTTTTATACAGCCTCCTCAATAAAACATAAGTACTATGTTATTTTTATTGATGATTTCTATAGAAAATTTTGGATCTTATTCATGTGTAAGAAGGATGAATTTTTCTCAAAATTTGTTGAATTCAAGGCATTGGATCAGAAGGGGACCAAGAATAAGGTGAAGGCACTTAGGAGTGACAGTGAAGGTGAATTTGTTTCAAATTCCTTCAATGATTTCTTTGTGAAAGAAGGTATTCGAAGGGAACTGATAGAACTCCATAAACCATAGCAAAATGGGGTAGCTGAGAGGAAGAACATGAGCATAGTGGGAGCAACAACTGCCATGTTGCATGATTAGGGGCTGCCATTGTATCTATGGGAAGAAGCATGAAACAAAACATTTTATTTGTAGAACAAGAGTCCTCATAGAATACTTAGCATGATCACAATCGAGGAAGATTTCTCTGGGGGAAAGCCTGATGTGTCTCAGTTCATAATTTTTGGAGCTTCATTTTATTGTCATGTCTCCAAGGATTTGAGGAAGAAACTTGAGCCTACAACATAATTGGGATTTTTTGTAGGATAGACTGAAACTCCACACAATTACCAAGTGTATTTAGCTTCATTGAGGATGACAGTTGTGAGGAGAGATGTCAAGTTCGATGAAGAGAAGGTTATGAGATGCTCTCTAGAACTAGGGTTGAGTATCGCACTAGAGCAAGAGATTTTAGCTCCAAAGGAGAAGCCTCAGGATGAGCTTCAAGAGGTTGTGGAGTAGCAACATGTAGTCGAGCACACAGGAGGAAAAGTGGAAGCACCCACTCAACTAGAATCTTCCAGAGAGGGGAGAAAGAGAACTAGATAAGCTGATATATTGTTTTAGGATGCAAGGGAGAATGTGGGAGCCCCCACATCATAGTGCAGGTAGAGGAGGTCACCTGATAGGTACATTGGTTACATGGCTTTCATGACTCAACTCATTGAGACAAAGCCCTCTTCATTTTAGGAAGAAGTTTCTCAACTTGTTTGGGTTGATGCCATAGTGGAAGAATATGGATCCATCATGAAGAAAAGTATATGGGAGGTGGTGCCAAAGCCATAAGGGAAATAAACGGTTGGTTCTAGATGTATCTACAAAGTGAAACATGCAGATGATAGGATCATTGAAAAGTATAAGGCTAGATTTGTACAAAAGGATTCTCTTAGATAGAGGTACTGGACTATGAGGAAAATTTTGCACCAATTGCAAGATATTCCTAAGTTAGATCGATTCTAGCATTGGTTACGTAGATGGGGTGGAAAATCTACCATATGGATGTGAATACCACCTTTATCAACGGTGTTATTGAGGAGGAAATTTACATAGAGAATCCAGAAGGATTTGCGAAATATGATTTGCAGTCACATGTGTGCAGACTCAAGAGAGCATTGTATGGTATCAATACAGTGCTCTGAGCATGGTACACCCATATCGACAGTTATCTTAGTGGATTGGGCTTCACCAAAAGTGAAGCATATGCGAACCTTTATCACATTGTGGTAGATGGTAAGTTGCTTATTATTGTTTTTTATGTTGATGATTTAATATTGATAAGTGATGATCAATTGATCTACTCTTGCAAAGAGTATCTTGCAAGGGAATTCGAGATGAAAGACATGGGCATAATGCATTACTTCCTCGGGTTAGAATTATGGAAAGGTGATGGTGAATTGTTAGTGTCTCAGGGGAAGTATGCCTCTTAAATACTCCAGATATTTCACATGGATAATTGTAAGCCCATGGATACACCTCTAGCTACAAATTGGAGGAAGGATAATGCCACTTTAGGTGAAGAGGTTGATGATACCATTTAGAAGAAACTTGTGGGGTATTTGATGTATCTCGCGAACACAAGACCTAATATGTGTTATGCAGTAAACCAGATGAGTCAAGCTATGGCGAGGCCTACCAAGTTTTATTAGAATGCAACAAAGCATGTGTTATAGTACCTCGGAGGCACTACCACATATAGATTATGGAACATGAGGATAGAGGGAGTGAAGCTCCAAGGCTTCACCGATGCAGATTGGGTAGGAAGTCCATCAGAAAATAAAAATATTTTAGGTGTTATCTTCATTGTTGAGTCTGCAACTATTTCCTGGTATAACAGGAAGTAGAGGTCTATGGCACTTAACTTAGTAGAGGCTGAATACGTGGCTACAATTCAAGAAACATGTGAGGCCATATGGATGAGGAAAATACTTGTGGGTATTTTTAGTTAGGAGATGGATCCCACATTGATACATTGTGATAATCAGAGTCACATCAAGCTCTCTGATAATCTGGCATTTCATGACATGTCCAAGCACATTGATATTCGGTATCATCATTTGCGGGATTGCGTGTAGAGGAGAATTGTGTTGCTACAATACATTCCAACTCAGGAGCAAGATGTTGACACCTTGACAAAGGCATTTTCACGAGGAAAATTTAAATTAGATAATTACAGGATAGGGGTGGTGAAAATCCCTTTCGTGTTAAGAGGGAGTGTTGAAAAAAATGTAGAAAGAAAGGTTCAATTTGACTTTATCCCTAGTCAAATTCAGTAAATTGAATTTCCACATCAGTAGGACAACTTGGAGGTCTTTAACTAGTGTGAAATGGATCTTGTCACTTAGTTATCTCAGTAAATTCGAGTTATAGGGCTTGGATTTTAGTTATGCATGTGAGATTGCTAAATTTTAGTAATCCAATTCATTTATTTTCAGTTCTATTCAATTAATTGACCTCAAACTATTGATAGAGTCAATTGAAAGTCAGTGGTGTAGTGGGAAAGTAGTCTAACTTAGAGATCTATCAGTTAACTGATCAATCAACCCAAAATAGCTAATGCATGCAAGGAATTCAAATTTCTCAGTTGAAGTGGAGATGACAAGGCAATGTAATATCAGTTGTAAACTAGTTTGAGTGTACAGGTGTTGCATCAGGTCAGGTGATCCATCCTTGGGAATTTCACAATCAATTTGGAGGAAATTCCTCTCTTTTAGGGGCTAATTTACTCAGAATTTGCACAAGGAAATAGGAGGCTTGGTGGGAAAATAATTGGCTAAGTGTTGACCATATTTTCTCATTGAGCAGAGAGAACAATTATTCTTTTGCAGGTTGAGCCCAAAGTTGGATCTACCAATTGTAATAGTTTCTTTATTCAACTTATTAATGCAAAGAGGGTTGCGGGGGTTTTCCTAGTTGGGTTCCCCTAGAAATTATTGTGTATTTGTGATTTTGATTGTTGTGTGTCTATGCATGTTGTTCTAAATTATGATTTCCATTTTGCAGATCAATAGAATAGAATTGTGTCTCTTGGTTTTTAGTTTGAAATCTTGAGCAGTTGCAATTTATATCAAAATTCTATAATTATTAAGATCCTCCATCAATAACATATTTCTTCTATTCGTGCTTTTAAATATTCTTTAGATGATAGTTCTAATGATGTTTTTGTTAATGGTTATGCTTTTACTGATAAGAAGAACAATGGTTATGGTTCTCTTTCCTCTTTACATTGATTAGTTTAACACAATGTTTTTTCTAAATATAGGAAACATACCATAGTTATTGGGTCCCATTTCTTTTGTTAAATGGGATATATAAGAAGTGGACTTGAAATGAATGGTTAGGGTATTTTTATTTTCATTGATTCATAGATGAATCCATTTAGAGTAGGAGTTGGATGTTGTGGGATTCAATTTAAAAATGGAGGTCATATAATGAGCTATAGGAATAAAATAATGCATCATATACTAAACTAATGATTAACGATGATGGTGTTCCCAAGTTGGAGTTTTTTAGTTCAAATGAATCCTCTATTGATTTACAAGGACAAAATCATATGCCTTTGTTTATAAGGAACCATATGGTGCAACTCCTATTAAATAGGAACATAAATTTGTTCCTAATTGACATCCTAATCACCATGACATCTATAATTGTTGTGCCTTAACTAAGCATCACGGGGTTGGTTACTCTTATAGATCATTGTAGAATAGGCATGAGATATGTAAGCTCATACCAATACTAAATAACAAGGTAGATTATGGCTAGATTGATGATTGATTGTGCCATATTTGGAATATATGTGCATAGAGATATGTGTCATCAACAATATATTCATATAGTCCTATTTATTCATGTTGAGTAATTGACTATAGTAGCAATATCTATTAGTATAATGTTGTTGGCATATTTTGCATCTAGTTGATGTGGGGCATTTTATACTGGAGGAATTTTGTGAACCTAATTTATTTCTTATGTGATCCCTTGAGTTGTGTTAAATAGGGGATGATATTGAACATTATAGGATGTCTAAAAACAACTTAAGATGTTTAGTCAACTACTTAACTAGAGCCTACTTTGGGTGTGTAACAAAAATTGTTGCTAATGTGATGTGTGAGTGTATAGATGGATCATCAAGTGTCAATTGATATGACTAAGGATAGATAGAGGATATTGATAAGTGATTCCTACTAGGATTTATAGAAAAAAGCATCACTTTCATGACATGATCATTGGCTTTCGAGATCCTTATTGATATTCTTCAAATTTTTGGAACATTAGGATTTGTGTGTAAGTTTAACATATTAATGTTGAATTATTGGGTTAACTAAATATTTGAAGATTCATTGGATGACCAACTTGAGCTTGTTTGATAGCATGGGGACTATTTTTTTATAGTATTTTAGGACTCTAAGTTCATATTTCATCACTTATTCATATTCTCTTGCTTCTTCATAATTATATGTGGTGGATGTTTAGGAGTTTTAATTATTCTCTATTGTGAGGTTAGTGCATGATATTCTTCCTTATTTTTCAAATAGGATCATGTGAATATTAATGTTTTGGAGGTGACAACTCTTCAAAATTATATTTATATACATCACTATACGTTGTATTGGTTAGTTTATTGGTTGTAAGCATTAATAATGTTATATTGGTCCCTACCCAATTTAATTTAGAAGGCATGCCAACAACTAGAGGGGATGCTATTGTAATTTTATTGTTGACCTTGAGGTTGTATTTAATGGGGGATGTTGGAAATTGTAATCATGTGAATTTTGTAAGCCAAAGTTATTGGAATTTGATTGACCAATATAATGGGATTCAACCTAATGAAGGGAGCAACTCTAATGTCCTTAACCTACAAAATAATAAATTATAAGAAATATAAATTACCGAAAAGTGAATAAGAAAGACAATATTATTGAACATGGATAATATAACCCTCGTATTATTCATCCAAAACAAGAAAATGATGTTCATGGATCTCTTTTATGGGGCAACCTCAATTTTTGCAGATCTCTAATACAATAACAATCGTTGAACATATATTATATAGTTGTCTAACTCTATAAATAGTTTCTTATAGCAAAACCCTAACCATTAATTGTGCTAAGAAATCAAGGGATTTATAGATTAGGGTTGATTCGTCTTAATAATTACTTATGAGATTTTTTGGCCTTTAATTACTTTTTTTTATCTTCTTCGTCAAGAAATTATCAAAACATAAAGTACATGAATATCACAAGAACAAAAGGAACACAAGATATAGGCTCCAAGCTAGGGCAAAACCCCACCAAGGGGCAAACCCAAAAACAATATTCTCTTCTTATAGAATAAGACCAAGACCTCCTCAAGGACCCAGTCAGCCCTCCAGAAAGGCATTCCTCAACAATTTAAAGTCCACAAAGTCAACTTTATTCAAACTTCATCAAAAATTTGTTAGCTAGAAATTTCGGCCCTGCAACTTGAATTTGAAATTTAGACCTGCAATTTTTAGTCCTTTCTCACTCCTTGACCTCTCCACTTCTATTCCACTTTTTTTTCTTGGATATCGAACATGTGAGTGAGTGTGTCCAAATGAGGGCAAAGCATCTTCCTTTTATAGCCTTTCATGTGTGGTCTAATTATGCTTCTTCTCGGCCAAATTTTTCTTCACAAGGATGACTTGGCATTGGGGGTCAAATAGACTCTTCTAGACTCAAAATAATAATTTATTTTGATTAAAAATTACTTGAAAGGAAATTTGATTCATTAAAAAAACTCTTATTGACTCAAGAAACCCTAGAAGCATGAAGAGCATTCTTATCTAGAAAAATAATAATAAAAAGGAATTTTATTTTTCTCTTTCTTTTGCTTTTTCATAAAATTTAAATTGATACAAGTACAAATACAATTATGAAGACAAAACCTAATTACATTGTCTAATTCTCCCTCTTAACTAGGGAGGTATTCATAATAAGGTACATGAATTCTCAATTTGAAATATTCTCATATTAATAGTCGGATTGATAAGCCATCTAGTAAGCATGCCAACCAACATTTTCAATTTCAAGGATAGCAAGGCCTTGACTGAGAAGTTATAACAATCTAAAAAATTAGAACACAATGGTGGGGGGCATACATATGGACACCAACTTATCAAGGCACATACCTCATTTGGATGTTCACCAGGTATGTCCTTTCAGGACTATCCTTATCTTGGATTCCTAATCCTCAAAGAATATTGGTCCTTTTTTACTACTTTTGTCTTGTATGCCCTACCACATCTTCAAAGAGTATCAGTCTAGATGACTACTTCCTATCTTGGATTCCCAATCTCCAAGGAGTACCAATCCTATATTCTTATCAATCCTTCATTCACCCTCCCATTGTGATACACTAGAAGTATGACGATTAGTCCTAGCATAGTGCGTGCCACATATGGAGAATATCTTGTCCTATGCCACTCCCTCTCAATCAAGGAGTAAATATCAACAAGTACAAGATTTTTTCTCAAGTATTCAAGTTTCTTATTCGGAAGAGACTTTGTCAAAATATCAACTTCTTGTTATTAGTGGAGATGTAGTGTAGCTCCATGACCTCATCCTGCACAAAGTTTCGAATGTAATGATATATTTTATTAATATGATTTTTAAGAGCATGAAATATTGGGTCCTCATTCAATATTATACTACTCTGGTTATCACAACATATGATGGTAGGGTCCAACGATCCTTCAAGAAAATATGATAGCAACTTTCTCAGCCAAATGACTTATATTCCAACTTGACATGTTGCAATATAGTTTGTTTCAACACTACTTAATGCAACGGATTCTTGCTTCTTACTCATCCATGAGATCATAGAGGATCCCAAGCTAAAAAATTAAAAAGTAGTGCTTCTTCCATTTGCCTCGTTGCCAACCCAATCAAAATCTATATAGCCTACTAGTTGTATTTCTTTACCAACGTATATTAGGAAATGATGTATCATTCCATGAAGATATCACAAAATATCATTAGCTTCTATCTAATGATCATGCCTTGGATCCATTTATAATTGACTAAGAACATTTACTACAAATCATATATCAGGACGAGTGTTCACAAGATACATTAAGGAGCCAATTAATTGCCGGTAGCATGTAGAATCAATAGGGATTGATTTTGAACTCCTTAACTTTTTTAAATTTATGATCAGAGGAGTTGTCATAGGTTTATTGTCCATCATGCCAAACTCCTGCAATATCTTGATCACATACTTCCCTGGAACAAGATAGATCTCACAAGGTTTTTTCCAAGCTTCTAATCCCAAGTAGTAGTGCATAAGATAAAGATCCTTCATGTCAAATTATGTTGCCAACAACTTCTTTCATTCTTTAATATGATTCTCTATGCCTATAACAAGTAAGTCATCTAAATATAATAGTATAATCGTAGGTTCATTCTTGACCACTTGGATGTAGAGGTTTGGATCTACAAAACTATTGAAAAAACAAATTCTTAGAAGATATGCATCCATTCTTGCATACCAAGCTCTAGGGGCTTGCTTCAAGCCATATAGAGATTTATTCAATCTTTATACATGTTTTTCCCTATTATGGACTTCAAATTCGTTGGGCTGCTTAATGTAAACTTATTCATCTATTGTTCCATTCAGAAAAGTTGTCTTAACATCCATTTGATGAATGTTCCATGCCACAGTTGCAGCTAGAGAGATGAATGATATTATGGTAGTATATCTAGCTATAGTAGCAAAGTTTTATTCATATTTGATTCCTTCCTTTTGAGAGAAGCCTTTTTCCACAAACCTTGATTTGTATTCACCAATGCTCCCATCAAATATATGTTTAATTTTGTATATCCATTTGGAAGTGAAAACATATTTGTCACTTGGTCCAAGAATGATTTCCACACATCATTCTCCATTATAGATGGATATTCTTCCTACATAGATTTTCTCTATTCTTAATGTTTTGCTTCTTTCTCATAAGTTTGTGGTTCTGCTTCAATAATCTTAGTTGTGTAAGATACATATCCTGAGTATATTTTCAGCTTCCTATTTTCTCTGAAAGTTCCTCTTGTTGTTACATATTCCTCATCTTCCTATAGAGTTTTTCTTAACCAATCTGCCTCTTATGAGTCTCTAGAATGATGAATTGTTGCACAAATCCACTAGGTCCTTCAACACCTTCATGATTAATTGTAGGTTCTTGATTATTTTCATGTTTCAATATTTCTTCAAATATTGGTACTTCTTCTTCATAAGAGTCGATAGGGATATACTCAAATTTCTTATATGCAATAATTTCGTCAAAGATAACATATGTACTTCATTTTTTATTTCTTCCTTGATGTAGACTCTATAATCTTTGGATGATGTACTATGACCAAGAAATATGCCTCTTATACCTGCAAGGTCCAATTTCGTCCTTTTGTCTTTGGGAATGTGACTGTATATGGGGCATCCAAATATTCAAATATGGTCAACACTTGTATTATTTCCTAGGAATGTTTCTTCTAGAGTCATATCGTTGAGGAGCTAATGAGGAATTCGACTTCGTATATATATTGATGTTACTACTACTTCTCACCACAAGTACTTAGGTGGGTCTTGGTCATGAAACATGGATTTAACACATTCTTCAATTAATTGGTTCTTCCTTTTGGCCACACCATTTTGTTGAGGATTGTAGGGAACTATTAGTTCCCTATTAATTCCTTCTTCCCTACAAAAATCAACAAGTTCATGGAAGTGTAATCTCCACTACATGAGATCTTAGGATTTTTTTTCTTTCTTTGTATCATATTTTCCATTTTGTATTGAATTCTTGAAAATTTTCAAACACTTCATCTCTATCATATATTCGTGTTTTTCTAGAGTGATCATCAATGTATGTCACATAATATTTATGACCTCCAAGATATTTTTCTACCATAGGTCCAAACACATTGGAATGAATAACATCCAAAATTTCATTATATCTAGTGTCACTACTTGTAAAGGGTTTCTTTATATTCTTGTCGAGAGAACATCCCTTATAGACTCCATGTTATTATTATTTTAGTTCAAGTATGCCATTAACCATATGATTTAAGGATGGAAATATCTTATAATGAAGATGACCAAATATTTTGTGCGAAATCTCATGAAGATTTATTTCTACATGCATTAGCTCTTGAGGTAGAGGTGCTAGAAGTATATACAACCTCCCCTCACAAGTCCCAATAGTTTTAGCATCTTCAATATTAGATCCCTTACCCCATATAATGACTTTACTATCAACAAAAGAAACTCTATCACCTTTATCTTCTAAACAATAAATAGAAAGTAAGTCTCTTCAAACTTGGAACACAGAGTATATTGTTGAGATGAATGCTACCACTGTTTTCCAACTCTAAAGAAGTAGATCCAATTCCCTTGACTGAGTAGTTATTCTTATCTCCATTTCAACTAGATAAGAAATTCATTTCTATATAGTTTTAATTTTTCCACATTCTCCTGTCATATGTCTAAGGGCTCCACTATAAATTACCAAATACTATCATCTTGAAAAGTACCTGTGAGTGTAGAAAATAAACTTCCATCCATGGCCTTCTTAGATAACTTGGATATTAACTTCATGATGCAACCTTTGATAGTAACAAGGGGACTCCTAAGTGTCTTGAGCCATTTTACCATATAGTATTCCACTGAAGAGGGAGAGAGAAAACAAATGTATGATTCAAGAGTGCCTTCCAACAAGATAGCCAACAATGATTTGATCTTCAATTTTCCTTTCTTCACCTTTAGCTCTGATACCATGTTGAGAAATCAAGGTATTTGTAGATTAGGATTGATTCCTCTTACTTGGTAATTACTTGTGAGATTTTGTTTGTCTTTAATTAATTTTTTATATCTTCTTTGTTAAGAAATTACCAAAACATAAATTACATGAAGATCACAAGAACAAAAGGAACACAAGATATAGACTCTAAGGCAAGGAAAAGCCCCTCCAAGGGGAAAACCTAGAAAAATTCTTCTTCTTATAGAATAATACCAATACCTCCTCAAGCACCAAGTCAATCCTCCAACAAGATCTTCCTCAAACAAGTCAAATTCCACAAAGTCAACTCTAGTCAAACTTCATCAAAACTATGCCAGTTCAGAATTTTGACCCAACAACAGTAAAATTTTGGCCTTACTGTTACACTGAAATTTGTCACCATGGCTATCTGCAGTTAATATGGCTCCATCAATAGTCATATTGTCCTCCTTGTCAAGCCTCAAGCCTCTGCTCTTCATGTCAAACTTCAAAAAGAGAGAAAGTTATTTAAAAACATGTTTATCTCTGGGTACGCAGGTTCTCTCTACCTTGCCTGCGTGTACGCACTCCAAACACACTGTACCTGCGTACTTGTACGCTCTGTAAGCTAAAGGTTGGGTGCGTACCCCTGTAAAGGTCAAAAGGCGCGAGTTTCATCTCTAAAAAGTTACTTGTGTTCACTTCTAGAGCCTTCTAGAAGAGTGTTTGACGTGTATTGAGCGCCTCCAGATGGTTCATGCACCCCTATGATAGAGGAACTTATCCCATCAAGAGAGGAGCTACCCCATCCAAAAGAGGGAGTATCCCATTGATGTTGGAACTAAATAACTTCCTCTAGAATACTATAAATACAGGCCTTGGGCCAAAGGAGGGGAGGTTGAAAGCTGAACATTCTAAAGGGTAAATGCTGCTGGAATTAGGACTTCCATTGTTGACTTGTGAGGAGAGATCACTATCCTTCCTTGTTGCCATAGTGGGAGTGGGTGAGCTTGTCAAAGTAGAGGAAATCTCTTGCTGGACCCTGGGAGGAGCTTGCACAACACCAAGGCTCAGGTTGTAATGGTTCCTTTGATTATTTAATACAAATAAGTCCATTCTTCTCAATGATTTGTTAATGAATTATTTCATGTATTCCTTGGTCAATATGATAGATATGCTTTGTTTTATGATGAATATTTAGATGCTATGTAATCGTTTGCTTTGTTAGTGTATGCAGGTCTGAAAGTGAAGGAGGAGCTCATCTGGATCAGCAAGGCTGGACTGCTACAACAAGCGTGGGACCTAAGGTAAGATCGAAAACATTTGAATTCTCGTAGAATGATGTGTATCTAGAGAAGGATAGCTCTTGTTTGGTTTGTTTGTCATTAGAGAGTCTTAGACTCCTAGGGAGGTTAGATTTGTCCGCAAATATAACTCATTCCGTGTGACAGCCCTCCTCCTTTTCCCTGCGGTCCTTTGTATTCTCAAATTGGCTTTCAAAATTTGAATTTGCTGCCGGAGCTTGTCTATAGTGCCCAACAACCTCTGTTGTTTCTTTCTTAATTTCTTAATTTCCTTTGCCTCGGTAGAGGGTTTGTCCCTTAAGCCCGCTCCTTCTTCATCTGGGATATCTTCCGGCGTCTTGGGGACAGATTGTCCCTGATTGTTGTCTTCCATTTCATTATCATAACCAGGCAGGTTTTCTTCCCCTGCCTTTTCTGCATGCATTTCCTTGGGTAATTCTTCCTCTACGGGACCATCAAGGACGCCTGTTGTGCTAGAGGACTAGCCATATTCCCCCATATTGGCCAGAACTGCTGCCAATTCCTCCTCACCTACAGGGTCCTGCAACAGGCTACCCCCTGGCTGTGCTATTTCTTCTTCTTGATTGCCCTGTTCGGTGGCCATTTCTTCCTCAGAGTGCTCATTTTCTTGGTTGCTCTGTTCAGTGGCCATTTCTTCCTCAGAGTGCTCATCTTCTTTCTCAATTTCTCCTTCCGGCTGGTCAGTCTTGGCCTCCGATTGCCCATCATTTCCTTCAGAGGGTCCTCCTTCTGGTTCTGGAGGTTCGTCCGCAATTTCAATTGGCTGGGTCGTGGTTCCCTGAATCCTTTCCAGCCTTCCTCGTATCTAAGCCAGCCGGGCTGACTTCCTTGGTCTTTCAGGTTGGTCGAGTGTGCCCGCGGGTTTTCGGGGTTCCTCTGGTCGTTCTGGCGTACCGGAGGGTTGTTTCCGTTTTGAAGCAGCATGTCTTTCTGCTGTTGACTCCTTGCGTCTCTCTGATCGTTCCGGCGTGCTGGAGGACTGTTCAAGTTTTGGGGGTGGTGCAGCCAATCCCCCCTCGACTATTGCAATCAGTTCCTCCCAAGTGCTTTATTGTTGAGTGAGACTGTGGCTCACTATCAACCGAATCAGTCCGTGGTGGCTAACAGTTGCATCTATGTGCTAGGCCTTCTTCAAGCTTCGAGCCGCGTCATTTAGTAGCGAATTTAAAAGTACAGGGAGATTTACAGAGCATTTTCCTTTTAAAACAGCTAAAAGTTTCAGGTGACGAGGCCTTACCACGTCTTTTCTCCCTTCGCAGGTGATATAACTTTGCACTGTCTTCGCTAGCTCGGTCCAGAGTTCCCCTAGTGTTGCCGGTAGAACTCCTTTCCCTTTGCCTATCAAGCTTTGGCCTTCGTCCTGGAAAATTTCCATAGATTTTTGTAATCTTTCCTTCTTCAGCGTCCATATGGGTCCAGCAGCTGGTAATCCTGAGACTTCTGCAATGATATCCTCCGTAACCGCTATCCGCTTTCCTCCTACTATGGAGTAGTTTTCCTGCAAATTCTACAGGAATTCCAGCGCCACTACTTCGTTTGATTCTTGCAGGCGGCTGAAGTAATTCAACCATCCTGCGTTTTCCAGGATTTTGCGAGCAGCAGTGGAGACTGTCAGCTTGTGAGGTTCGCTTCGGACCGTCTTTTCGCCCATGATTCTACTCAGAAATGGAACAACAACTGCTTGCGGTGTTTGCGATGCAGAGAGGATGATCGTTGTCAAATTTTGGAAAATATCACAGAGCATGCAACGAAAAAAGGATCGTGGACGGCAATCTCCGTAGAATGGAATCATCATACCGTTAAACCATGCCATTCCTTCGTACATTATCTTGCTCGAATGGTGTGCAGACACGTAATCCATGGAGTAATGAGGTTACCTCCCCCCCGCGATCTGATAGGCTATCCCCAGCCGTCAAAAAGAGGAGCAGCAGCCAGTCGGAAGTCAAATCATAAAGAACAACATATGGAATTATGCCATGTTTTAGAAAAACAACGAAATGCTGAAACCGAGGCAAAAAGGTAGATCGCGTTTTATATAAGAGCCTGCGTGACATAATGAGGAACCGGGGGATTGGACGTCTGTCAAATGTACGAAGTCTCCAGTAGTCATTGTCAGTTCCGTTGCCATGATTGGTGGTAATAAATATTCATGCGATATATACATCGGGGTGTGACATATGATTTATGCAAAGGATATAAGAGACAGAAATATTTAATATCATACCTGTTGGTGTAAATATTACGACTTCTATGCCATTAATAGAGCTTTGCTGCCAACAGGTGTTCATAACCTTGGCAGAGTTGTTTATTTCACCCTCCGGAACCATGATCCTTTGTGTATATTCTGAAGAGTGCTTTGTCAAAAATGCAAGCCATTATGCTGGCTTGGTAACCAGATAGCCATAATGCCATTCACAAGGTAGGCGCGAAACGTGGTCAGGCCGGCTCGTGATAAGACCCCCTGTTCCAAGATTTGCTTGTTAATTTACCTTCAGACCATATCCCTGGTGTGGTGGCCGTAATGGGAATGCCACTTCGCTTCCATCCTTATGATCATGGTAGGTTGGCTCTCAATGAAACCCCCTATCCTGCATTTGACAATTTTCATATTTTGTTTTTGTTTTCTTTTGCAGAGCACCTCTCTTTTTTGTATATTTCCACATAAGGGTGGTTCCGCACTCCTTAAGAGTGGGGAATGGTGGAAGAAGTCTTATGATCCCAACAGACAGATATAAATCGTTTGTTCTTACTCCTCAGTAATAATCAAGAAAGATTTTTAGGGAAATCGTCATGATAAAAATCGCCAACCAGGGTTCGGTAATAAGACAATGACAACGAAGATGAAAAGTTAATGTCCCTCCTCTTGTCCTCTTATACATACTGGCTTCATAGTAATAGTGATTTATGATGTGCTGATTTTGGTATATCATGGTTTATGTTCATCGCATAAATTCATTGCTGTATCTAAAAGATTGAGGAGACCATGGTCACAAAGCATCCCAATAAGGGCAAAAACATGCCGATGGCATTCCTGAGAGAAGAATCCATTCATAGGATACCATTTCTTTGAGAGGAACAATGAAAAATCGCAAATGTTGTTCCTTATAGGAAAGGAACAACAAAGACACTCAAATGCTGTTCCTTTTGAAAAGGAACAACAGACACACTCGAGTGTTGTTCCTTTTGAAAAAGGACCAGCAAAACACTCAAATGTTGTTCCTTTTCGCAAAGGAACAACAAAAACACACAAGAACAACAAAAGCACCCAAGTGTTGTTCCTTTTCGAAAAGGAACAGCAAAATCACACAAGTGCTGTTCCTTTTCGCAAAGGAACAGCAAAATCACACAAGTGTTGTTCCTTTTCGCAAAGGAATAGCAAAATCACACAAGTGTTGTTCCTTTTCGCAAAGGAACAGCAAAAACACACAAGTGTTGTTCCTTTTCGCAAAGGAACAGCAAAGACACACAAGTGTTGTTCCTTTTCGCAAAGGAACAGCAAAGACACGCAAATGCCGTTCCTTTTGAAAAGGAACAACAAAATCACACAAATGCTGTTCCTTTTGAAAAGGAACAACAAAATCTCACAAGTGTTGTTCCTTTTCGCAAAGGAACAACAAAACACGCAAATGTTGTTTCTTTTGAAAAGGAACAGCAAAATCACACAAATGTTGTTCCTTTTGAAAAGGAACAGCAAAATCACACAAATGCTATTCCTTTGGAAAAGGAATAGCAAAAACACACAAGTTTTGTTCCTTTTCGCAAAGGAACAGCAAAAACACAAAAGTGCTATTCCTTTTCGCAAAAGAACAACAAAAACACACAAGTGCTGTTCCTTTTCACAAAGGAACAGAAAAAACACACAAGTGGAACAGCAAAAATACTTAGAATGCAAACAGAAAACAAAAGAGCATATATACAGGATTTTATGTACAAGTTATGAAAAAAAAATGAATTACTTAAGTTATAGGTGAGGAAGATTTCGCTTCCTCTCCTAAAATTTCCAAATCAGTATCTTGTCGTAGCTGCTGACAGAATGATTCCCGAGTGAGTGGCTTTCGATAGAGACGAACTTGCTGGCCATTTACTTTGAATGCATATCCAGAACCGTCAATTATGATCAGGGTAAGGGTCCCATTGTCATGTACCTTCTGGATTTCGTATGGTCCTAACCATCGAGTCTGGAGTTTCCCCAGGAAGTCCTGAAACCGAGAGTCGTATAACAGAGCCAAGTCTCCTTCATGAAAGACTTTATTCTTAATAAGTGCATCATGCCATTTAGCTCGCTGCTGTTGAATTAATGCTGTGTTTTGTAATGCAGAGAGCCTAATTTTGTCCAATTCATTAATCTGCTGTAATCGATTGATTTGTGCCTCACTCAGATTTAGGCCGACTTCCTGTGCAGTTCGTAGCGTTTGGATTTCGAATTCTATGGGGAAGATTGGTGTTTTCCAAACACTAATTGATAAGGCGAATAGCCTGTAGTACTTCTCCATGTGGTTCTATAGGCCCACAGTGCCTCAGGTAGTCGAGCGGCCCAATCACGCCTATGCGATGCAATGGTTTTTGTTAAAATTGATTCTGTTACCTTATTACTACTTTCTACTTGCCCATTTGCCTGCGGATGGTATGGGGTGGTGATCTTATGTTGGACATGATAATTGTTAAGTGTTGCAGCTAATTTATTTCCAACAAATTGTGGTCCACCATCTGTGATTAATTCTCTCGGAAGTCCATAACGTACAAACAAATGGAACAAGAATTGTATTACAGAGTCTTCTGTAGCCTTAGGCAATGATTCGGCCTCGACCCATTTAGTAACATAGTCTGTCGCCACCAAAATGTATGTACTCTGATTTGATGGTGGATTAATGGGCCCGACGAAGTTGAGAGCCCATCGTTCAAATGGCTCAATGACCAATTGTGGTCTCAGAGGCATTTCATCGGCTTGGCCAGGTCTTCCTGCTCGCTGGCAGCTGTCACAGGCTTGTGCAAATTTTTTCGCATCTTTGAAAATTGTAGGCCAATAGTATCCTGTCTGCAATACTTTATGTGCTGTTCTCTTTTCAGAAAAGTGTCCCCCGCATGGTCTGTCATGGCAAGCTTTTAAAATGTCGAAGATCTCCTCTTCTCGAATACACCTCCTGATTTGCATATCTGCACCTGTATGGAACAAATGGCCTCCAATCCACGAAAATCGAGTGCTCTTCTGAACAATCTTCTTACGTTCCTGAGGGGTTAAGTGTTTTGGTAGCTTACCTACTACAAGGTAATTGGCGACGTCAACATACCAGGGTGTTCGAACAGCAACAGCAAACAGGTGTTCATCAGGAAATTGATCTTCTACTGCTGCTGTTTCAATTGACTTCGGTATTCATGAGAGAAAATCGGCTACAGGGTCCTCCTTGCCAGGTCAATCCCTAATTGTGATATTGAACTCCTGAAATAAGATCAACCATCTGGTTATTCTAGCATTCGTAACAGGTTTATTTGCCAAATATTTGATAGCAGAATGATCTGTATATAACACAACGGGATAGCCTGTGATATAATGTCTAAATTTGTTAACAGCATGTATTACAGCTAGGAATTCCTTTTCAGTGACAGTATAATTGAGTTCGGCAGAGGATAAATTTTTGCTGATATAGTAGATAGCATATGGTTTCTTATCCTCTTCTTGCCCCAGGACTGCACCAATTGCTGTATCCGAGGCATCAGATGAGATTTGGAATGGCAAATTCCAGTTTGGTCCTCGAAGGAGTAGGGCTGTTGATACAAGCTTCTTCAATTCTTTAAAAGCCTGGTCACATTTTTCTGTCCACAAGAAATCAACATTACCAGTTAGAGCATATAGAGGTGCAGCAATACGTGAGTAATGTTCTATAAATTGTCTGTAATATCCAGAAAATCCAAGAAAACCGCGTACCTCTGTTTGAGTAGTGGGGGTAGGGATAAGCAAAAGAATCTGAAGCTTGGCCAGGTCTACCTGGATGCCAGCTGCTGAAATATAGTGCCCTAGAATGAACCCTTCTGTCATCATCATGTAACATTTTTCGTGGCTCAGACAAAGTCTGGTAGCGATACAACGTTGTAGGACTTTTTCCAGGGTATCTAGAGCTGGGTCAAAATCATCTCCATATGGTGTAAAGTCATCCATGTACACCTCAAGTCCATCGTTTATTAGATCTGCAAATATGTTGAGGACAGCCCTTTGGAATGTAGTAGGGGCATTACATAGGCCGAAGGGTAGTACTCGATAGGCAAACGTTCCCCAAGGGCAAGTAAAGGTAGTTTTATCCTGGTCTTCAGGGGCAATTTGGATTTGGTTATATCCGCTGAAGCCGTCCAGGAAAGAAAAAAATTTCTTTCCTGCCAAAGTATCAAATACTTGATCTATAAATGGGAGAGGGAAGTGATCCTTCTGTGTGGCTTTATTTAACTCCCTGTAATCCACGCAAATCCTCCATTTTCCGTTTTTCTTGGGTACCACCACCAGGGGAGAGACCCATTTACTGTCGGAGATGGGATAGATAAAATTAACATCTAAAAGTTTTTGAAGTTCGGCTTTTACTGCCTCTTTTAGATGGGGGTTGAGTCTTCTTTGCGGCTGACGAATAGGTCTTGCATCTTTTTCTATATAGATGTGGTGGGTGCATAATTGCGGATCAATCCCCTTCATGTCAGGGTAATCCCACGCAAATGCTCCCTGATATTTTCGTAACAGATTAACAAGCTTTGTTTCTTGATATGGTGTAAGGTTGGCGTTGATATTTAGAGTCTTACCAGGTTCGATTTCCACTACTTTACTATTGGAAACAACAGTCACTGGTATTGTTTGGTCATGTGCATCTTTTAAAGGGTCTTCTTCTAGCTCACTGTCAAACGCTGCTTCTATCATAAAACAATGTGTGTGCGATCTAGATTCAGTTTGACTAATGAAGTTATTAATGGTATCATCTTCTGTTTGATCTTTAAAATCTAAAGCCTTTTGTACAATCAATGGAGATCTGATATTGTTAGTAAGATATGACGCAGGATACTGATTAGTTTTGATCATTGGCAGGCTTGGCTGTGCTGGAGGATATAGAACTGGATTTATAACGTCTGGTCCTTTAGTTATGGTCATGTTTCCCTGCCGGCAACCAATGTAGGCATCGACAGTAGCAAGCCAAGGTCTTCCTAGTATTAGCGGATGTCCATCTAGTCGGGTTTTTGGATTAATTATCAGGAAGTCAGTTGGATATTCCCAGGAGTCTACAGAAACCATGACATCGTATAGAGTACCTTCTGGTCAAACTACAGATCGATCTGCCAATTCTAGCAAAGTAGAAGTAGGTTCTACTGATGTGATGCCAAGCTTTTGGCAGGTAGAGGTTGTCAAAATATTGATTGCAGCTCCCAGATCGACTAAAGCGTTAGTCAGGGTTTGACCATAGATTTGGACAGTTACAATTGGGTTTCCGGGATCTTCGTATTTGATAGGTGTCTCTTTTCCTTATAACAAGTCGGATAAAGTACCAATTACTTGGACTCTAGGGTTACTGGTTGTATTCCTCCTTGATTTTTTTATGCACAGTTCTTTTATAGTTTTTTGCGTATATAGGAATGTCTTGAATGGCTTGGAGGAATGGAATTTTTATGTACAGATTTTGTAACTCTCCCAGAATGTCAAAGTCTGGATATTGTACTGGTCGTGGTATGACTAATCATTCTGGGAAAGGAGGAGAGGATGTACTTGCTTGTTGATGGGTCTTCTCTTTATTTACATCCTCTTGTTGTGGCGGTTGTTCTATTGGTAACTGATCTTCAATGTGAACTGTTTTATCTCCCTCTATTTCTATTATACGTCCAGATCGTAACTGAAGATCATTGCACTCCCTTAGGTTAGGTCCGATTTCTGATGTTTCTATGATTTGGAGGGATTGGACCGGTCTATTATTAGGATTGGGATTAGGTTGGGCTGGGAGTTGCGGCCTCAGATTAGACTGGGGGTTTTGTTGTAAGGCTGGCAGAGTTGGTTGAGGGAGTGGAATAGTTCATGTTGACTGATATGTCGATCTTGGCCAATTTGTCTGCCAGGGTGAACCTTGTGAAGTAGGGGGAATCCATTGTGGAGGATATGAGTTATTCTGCCAATATGGTGGGGTGTAAGGAAAATTTGGCCAGCCGAATTAGCCTGTCTGATTCATCCATGGATTTGGAGAAGGAAACGGTTGTGATGACCAGTTTGGAAATGAGGGTGTAGATTGGTATTGCCACATACCATATTGCTGAGCATTATACTGCGGAGATTGGAAAGAAGAAGTTGGGTCCGAAAACATACCAGATTGCCTAGGTTGCCATTGGCGACGCTGGTTAACAAAGTATGCTGGCTCTGGTTCTTCTTCTGCTTCCTTGTATACTGCCTTCAATCCAGGAAGTGAGGGGCAACTCTCGGTAGGGTGATCTTTCATACAGATAGCACATGTTTGAACTAAATCTAGTGGACATTCCTTGTGGCTATGTTTTCTTCTGCATCGGGGGCAGAAAATTGCCAGATTCTATTCCGCCTCCATCTGCTTTTGCTTAGCCTGCACAATATCAAGCTGTGTAGTTAATGTACCTAGAATATTAGTTTTAAAATTTTCTAATAAATTCCCAAGTTCTACACGTGTTACTCCTTCTGTTGATATTTTGTTATCTCTAACAAACCGATCATATTCTATTGGTTTTATCCTTGTGCTGCCTCTTGAACTCTTGATGCATAAATTAATGATATTAGCAAAATTCTCTTGGTAAATATCCCCTTTTCCCATGATATTCAATGTTTCAATCCACTGTTCTTTCATACCTCTAATCAATGCAGTTTTCAACACATTATCAGGCAGAGGTAGTGATGCATAGGGGGATCTCTGTAAATTATACTGGAAATGTTCTACATATTACTCTAAAGTTTCATTTGGTCTGGCCGTCATTTGGAAAATTTCATCTTTTAGTTCTCTTGACCTACAGTAATCCTGATATTTCTTGAGAAAGGATTCTTTCATTTGCTCCCAGTTGTTTATGACTCCACCACCTAAACCCATAAACCATCTCAGAGCTGCTCCTTTCAAAGTGGAGGGGAACAACTTTAATTTATGGGGGTCAGTGGTGTAATCGTACCCTCTATATAGCACATCAAATTCAAATAAGAATGCATCGAGGTCTTCTGATGTAAGTCCATGAAACGTCGGGATATGTTGAAGAGGGATTGCTTTCATGGGTGCATTTGCAACAGAGTCTACTATAGGATATTGCAATGTAGAAGTTTGAGTATTTGGCTGATTCTGCGCCATAGGATCGAATATGTGCCAATAACCTTCCGGAATTTCTAGGAGGGTGTTCCTCGGTTGAGAAGGGACGGCCTTGGCAGGGACTGTTTTAATGACACTTCCCTTATCTGGGATTTCTATCTGAGGGAATGGGGTGCCTTCAATATTAATTTTGGCCGCGCTCCCCTTATCTGGGCTGTTTAACAATTGGATTATCCTAGAAGGAGACCTTGGTTCTTCTATTTCCCCTGTTTCCCCTTCTCCTTCACAAAGGTTGCTTAAATTCCCTTCTTGCAGCCGTTCTGCCACATAATTTTCAATTTCTTGAAAGTCCTAATCAACAGTCTAGCTATGCACCTCAGCGAAGGCTCCAGATGGTGATGCTGTAGCCTAAAGGGAACTAGTAGGCTGTTTAGAATTAATTTTTCTGAGTCCTACTGACGGCTGAGATTCGGTTTTCTTATAGATTTCGTCTATGAAGGTTGTTTGGCCAAGGGTCACCAGTCCTTTGGCTTTTTCAGGTTTGGCTGGAGGTTTGATATTCTTTTCTAGCTTTTTCTGCTTAGTCATGCACTCTAAAAACTACTAAGTCCTATCAACCAGCAATTCTACTAAGAGAGCGGATGGTGGAGCAGGGCTTTTACATGCTCTGTACGCAGGTTCTTACCTTCCGTTTTTAAGATCCAACTCCCCCCTAGCATATTTGCGGACTACTCTGTAAAGGGAAAATGGCTATACTCCTTCCCCGGCAACGACGCCAAAATGTAGAGCTATAACTAGGGTCTCTCACACCTCTAATTATCCCACATTAATAAGTCAATCTGGGAACGTTTTGTTATTGCAAAGAGTAGCTCAATCCGAGGCTATTTGTCCGAGTAATGCTCAGTAGTATAGTGTTCAAAAGATTCAAAAGAAAACAGATGCTAAGCTGTAACTAAACTAACCCAAAAGATAGAATCACACAAGACAGTTGATCAGTCAAGGGTACGGAAGCAATAACCCATCCCTCTAGAAATTGATAAAGAAAGGGAATCAGATCATGGAATTATAGGTCTGGGAGCTAAGCAGCGTCTTGCTGAGGCTCACTACAGCCTTAGACCTTCTCTCACACCAAAACAACAAAGGCAGGTAAATGAAACGGCAGAAAGTAAAATGGAACAGCAAACTGGAAATGGAACAGCAGTAAATGGAACAGCAGTAAAATGGAACAACAGTAATATGGAACAACAGTAATAAAATGGAACAACAGTCCTTGACGAATTATGGAACAACAACCATCACCCGTATGTACATGTTCTATACTAATATAGCAATATGAGAATAATGAATGATATGACTATGTTTCTAAACAGAGTAACACTGCTTTCAAGTCCCCCAAATGACATTTCACATGGATCCAGTGACAATAACATTCATACCAATATTCTGTTACAGAAATAACTGATTAAAGATGCAATTGAGCCTTGAATAGATCCAATTGTATAGTGCAGAGACATTATATGGAGAAATCATTCAGATATTGATTATAACAGAGCATAGAATACCATATGAAAGATGTATCAGATTACTAAATAATAAAGATAAACAAACCACACGCAAATCACTGTATAATGATACAAAACCAAGTGTCCTTCGGAGCCGGGCCCTTAGCTGCCAATGGTACACTGCCTTAGGTTACTCCAGACGCAGAGACGAAATGAACACCAAGTATTTTATATTAATCGCATCAACAAAAGTATAACAAAATTAGGTCTCAGTGAGACTCAATGATCAAAGTTTGTTCTGAAACTTAGAGTTAAAAAATAGTCATCCCTCTGCTCAATGGCGTTGTGCCTTTATATAAAAGAAATGACAGAGGTATCTAGATAATCAAAGATAAGTTAAAGCAGCGATCCCTCAGGATCAAAGATCCTGAGGGATTCGCTAATCATTTAATTCTTCTCTTTTCTTTCTTGCGTGTGCCGACTCGGTATCCTGCATTCTTTTTCTGGACTATTCAATTCTGATTTTGTTTGATCTTGTTCGCATCCAGTTCCCCGCTGGAGGGACAACAATTATTTTCCCTTTGCTTTTCACTTTTGGATGGAAACTCCTTGCTTCCACATCTTCCTGCATAGAAAAACGTCAATTATTAGCACTTGAGCTTCCTTTGTCTATTTTTGCACATTTTATCAAAATCCTTTATCTCCTTTGAATTCATAATGCAGAAAAGGTTAGAATTATTATTGAAAAACCACTAGATTGCTTGTCAAAAGCATACTTTCAAAGTGCTCCACAGCATTTGTATAACAAATGCAGTTCGAAGGCTAGCTGGATTGACTTCAGGCTCCGTCTGTAAGTTTATAAAAGAAACAAAGATAGATAGGCTAACAAACAATCTAGTCACTCCCACTGGAGACGCCATTTTGTTACCGGGAATAGTGTCCACTCGGATGCTGCTATTCCCACTAAGATGGGATGCTATCTTAGAAACAAACAAGTAAAGTCTACGTTCGTTTTCCTTTATGAAAATAGACGAAAGGGAGACCAAGGAGACCAACCTTAGTCTTGCGCTTGATTTCCTCTCCTTCCTGATAGAGCTTTGCCACTTCTGCTTTGTCTACCTAGCTTCAAAGAGCACCTGTGGAATCACAACAACATACTACTATCGAAGAACAAAGATATATATTCATAAATAACATAGGACCAGATGTGTGTTAACCATACAAATGCATATATTAACAAGTACACAAGAATATGGAGGAAAACTAGAATAGCTTTATTAAGATGAAAAGTAGCAAGAGGATTACAACCATATTTTCTGACCTAGTATCATCCTCCAGCTAGAAAGCCCTTCTTCACCTCAAATGAAGCTTAGAACACCCAATATTATGAATGTACACCAGAAAACCAACAACACTTCTTTATAAGATACACAATTCTAGCCTCTGGATCTCTGTGATGAGGGATCCATATATAGATGATTACAGGGAGGTGAGTCATCTTCTGGGATCTTGATTAGTGTCCTCTCTCTAATAGTTCCTTCTTCCACTTGGAGAATGATGATCTCTTACTCATCCCTGGTCGAAAACAGAGAGGCAAGTGTCAGAGGGGAAGCTTGTGGAAGATTCCATGATCTTCCACCTCACATTTTGTCCCTGCCATTTGTCCATTCTCGACCATTGCACCCTACAGAGGAGCAATTCAATATGCATCGCACCTTGTACACTGGGAAGGTGATATGCATCGCACCCTCTGCAATGAGCTTTCAGTATGGTCCAGTTTTGACCATTTATGAGCAGTTTTCAGTGGAGAACTTCTGGAAGATGATGTAATCAGTTGACCTTGTTCCTTTAGGTAGTGAAGCAACACTTTTAGGGACTTAGGAGCCCTCAATTTATGGACATTTATTATCGGGGTTGAAGTGCCCAAAAATGTCTATAACAATACTTTTGCGGTTTGACCTTAAATTATTGCACTGAGTTAGCTACATGGTAGTTGAATTCCAACAATCTTGGGCCCATTCTTGTAACTACAGCTATCCTTTCTTGTATTATTAAATTTGTATTTTGCTTTCAGTATTTGTTCTACAATCATTCAATTGTGTTCTAGATCTAATTGTTGATTATCATATTTGTTGTTACAATATGCATTTTTGCAGTAGCCATAGTGGAATATCATAGAGTTAGATTTAGTTCAATTGATTCTTCGAGTGTTATCTTTCCTTATTGTTTCTAGTGATTAATGTAGAATTGTCAATTCTAAAGATTTGATATTATTTTCGGTAGATTCATTTCTAGTCATAGTGTTGTTCCTTTCTTGTAGACACAGTTTCCTAGGACACAACTTTTCACTTAGATGGATTACTTCATTGTTTTTGATAGGAAACTTAATGCTTTGATTCTTTTAGTAGTCTTGATTGTTTAATCTTGAAATCTAAAAGTTGAGAGTGGGTTGTTTCTTTTCGTAAGTCAGAGTCGTTCCTTTTTTTCACATGTCCTTACTTTTCATTAGGATCACACAAATTAGATAATATTAGCACTACCTCTTGCAAAGACCATTTGGGAAACCTTGAAATAAACAAATGAAACTATGGGTTGATGATTTAATGTGTAGAGGTCAGTTGGTCCTTTAGGAACGACTAAGCACCCCAACAAAGACTGATCATATATCTCAGCTCATAGTTGCTGAAGAAGTTGACAGTTCTATCCCTTGGTCATATTTTGTTGATGCTTCATTAGTTGAAGGTGAATGTGGGACGGGGGGAGGGGTGGGGTTGTTTTATATTTACATGAAAATCATTTATACAAGCTACAAAGTGGTTTAGGAATAGGAACAAACAATTGTGTTGAACTCTTAAGTCTCAAGTTGCTTCTTCCTTTTGCCATAGAAAAAGAATGTCATTCTTTGTAGATTTTTGGTGACTTGATGATTATTATTAATTAGTTCAATGAGCTTCAGGGATTCTACATGCACACAATGATACCCATACTTGATGAGGCCTTATATCTGAAACAAACATTTGACAAGATTACATGTTGACATATTTACAAGGAACAAACTACATAGTAGACGCACTTTCTAAGGTTGGCAATATGTAGGCTTTGGGATTATGGAAAGACTATGAGCAACTATATGGGGACATATCCAAATACTATTACCGACCCTCTATGGAGGGCCTTTAGATAAAGCTCCAAGAGGACAAAGAATGAAAACCTTTTTAGGTCAATATTTGGTATCTTCAGTGACATTCTATACTATGGACTTTTTATGATGTCTCTTTTTCTTGATGATATGGTTGTTTGACAACATGATGTATGGTTCCTAATTGATTTTCATTATTGATATGATTTTTTTTATGGTTATAGACTCTTGGATGATGGTTGTTCAATTCATTTTTAGTGCATTTACATGTACATATAGAATGTAATTTTTATTTTCACTAATAAAACTATGATTTTTCCCTCAAAAAAAAATTAAAAATAAAAAATAAATTCAAAGACCTTTTGGAAATCCCCAAATGGAAAAATTTTTGTTTAAGCCTAAATGTATGCAAACAAAAACTTGTGGGCCTTCTTCACTACCACTCTAAATTTTCCTGTACATGCCTTAAAATACAAATGCAACATCTATGGAAAACACTGAGGAAGAGTATTGTGCAGAAACACATAAACCATTATTTGATTCCTAGAAGGAAGAGTTGTGTCATAGAGTTTAATTTCTTCATTCCTTAAATATTTGATTCTTAAATATGGCTACAATGTATCCTTTAATATAGTTGGGTATTTCTCCTACAATTTTGTTTTCCATATGTAACTCCTTTATAGCTTCAAATATAGTTTTTTCAACCTAGAAATCAATTAGCCTTTTACTTCCAATCTATCCAATCAAACTAGAAACAACCATAAAAGTGCCTCCAAATTTGCATACATATGTTTTCTTACACCTTTCCTCTAGAGCATAGAGAAATTAATCAACCACAAGGGAAGTTCATCCTTACTCCAATAGCCCATTGATAATCCAATAAGGCCACCCTCAAAACCCCCTTAGATTCATTGATTATGCAATTGTACATTAGTAGAAGAACCTACTTTCTACAATGTTTCCATATGTCATTCATTCTTGATTGATGGAGCCTCTTTCTAAAAAAAAACTTCCTTATCACTTATAGGAATTATTCCATGTTTTCCATTCACATATTGCTAAAGGACTATTCATGGTTGAGATCATGATGTAGGAGGAACAATTGTAGTGATTGAAACATCAATATTCAATATATTGAATGAAATTATATAGGCTGGACATCATCACCATTAATTCTATAAGAATATTTTACATATGACACCTCTATGCAAAATGGTGGATAGAATTTGGCTCCAACTTGGGAGTGTGTGCTCACATCGGATTCCATGAGAATCTCATAATCAAAAAATTCTCTATACTTCATCATTGCAATCCCATCAACCCATACACTTGATCACCATGGATAATAGGGAAATATTAAATTTCAATTGCTTCTATGAGGGAACCTCCAAGAATTTTGCTATGGACATAAGAGGAGGCTCCTTTGGTTTCCCAACCTTTATTCCAACCTTATTTGCATTAATATACTTCCCAAAATTCCATGGAAAATGGGATCCACGGAGGGAGAGAGAGGATCAACTTCTATAACTAAGAAAAGGAGGCCTCCATTTGGGATCCTTTAACAATTTTACTTTTGAACACAAGTTTTCTTGAGTTGTTTATCCACGTCAACTTGTGTTAATTATCACAATGGGTTTCCAAGTGGGGGTTCCACCTCTTCCTTTTGTGAAATTCCTATGTCACCATAGGAGAGAAATTGGGAGTTTGTTCCAAGCAATTATGGAGGCAATTTTCAAGTAATTCTTCAACTAGAGTGTGTGTTTCCTAAGGAGTGGAAGGAAATTTGTGTTGGTGAGAAAATCCAAAAAGGAGAGTTTGGGCATAGATTTATCTTCTGAAAAAGAAATAATTTCCCTTACAAATTGTAGGGCTGAGAGAGCCACTTTTAGGAGGGCCGAATTACTCAAATTGAAGCCCTACATAGGGTCACTAGATAGCCTTTGTGCATCCATAGAGAGTAAGGAGTTTGTGTGGAGTTGGGAAAGGAGAAACAAGGGAAATTGGAGCAGCAAATAATAGATGTTTAAGGAGACCTTTTAGTAGTGAATTTATCCATCTTATAGTCGAATTCTTCCTACAACACCATTTTCCAACTAGTTAGACCCACACACTTCTTGGGGGCCAGAAGGAGATGTTAGAGTTAGCCCATACCCCTTTTGTGTTTTTTTGGGTTTAGTGAGAATAATCTCTGGTCAATTTCATAGAATATTTTGAGAAAATTTGAGGGTCAAAATCTCAGATCCATTCCAGCAGCAACAACAGTAATTCCAAAGTAGAGAACAATTATTAGGGGCGAGCCATTCTACCACTTCGAACCATGATATATTTCTGGATTTTTCTAGGTATCTAATGAGGAGGCCACCCACATATTTTCAACTCATTTTGGGTACTCTTTAGGGTAGTCTTCTAGTTCCATTCAGTAGCTAGCAACAACATTTCTTGGGCAAGGTGTAGCTTTTGGTGGAGAACCTCTCTGACACTTGACAATTGTACTCTACTTGGGTTTTCAACTTGCAGTAGAAAGCCCAAGTTCTATATTTCTTATCATCCATGTACTCATTTCTTGACATTAATAAAATGAATCAATTATTCACCCTGTTTCTTATGTTTTATTGATTGGTGAATATGTAATAAAATTTATTTGTTATAGCTTAGTTCATGCATTTGTTATTTGTTGTAAATTTAAATTTGGAATATCACAAGTTACTTCTCTCAAAGGTTGATCTAAATATTTAAGAGAGAGCTTTCTACCCTAGCTCTCTAAGACATTTTATTATTAAATCAAAATCTACTTACTTATTTCTTTTATTGAAAAGTCTAGCTTTTTAGAGCTTATTTAAAGGGTTTCCCTTTTTATTGCTTTGATAAGAGCGGAGGTGTCCTCATACTCTTGTTGGTTGTAATTTTTATTTTTAGTGTATATTCTCACCATTTTTGATTCAATTTTTCTTGCATAAGATCTGATCTTCCTATCTATGCTTGTGAAGTTCCTTATGGATGCTTGAGGAGTGGTTTTTTGGAATACATCTTGAAGGGATCAACATATGGAGGATTGAAGGATAAAAAATACACATTTTTATTCCTCCTTCAACCCTTGGTTGTGGCTAAAAAATGGCTCCTTTCTTTCTCTTGTTCAAGCACTCCTTCTAAATATTTTGATGTCAAATCCTAGGGCTACATATCTCGGAAAATAGCGAGTTCCCTCACTTGAGGAACTCTTGCATTGAACTATTAAAGCATTGTAATATTTTTTCCCATTTTATTTCTATTTTCAAGATGGGTATTTGTTCTCCATCTCCTTTTTGTAAACCCTCCTCAAGATCTAAACCACTCGTTTCTCTATAAGAGGGTTCCTTTGTAAATAATAAAAGAAATTTCTTCTTGAGGGAGCTTCAAGGTTTCCCCTTGGCATCCCAATCTCCTCATTTCGTAGGAGTGTCTATTGGTGATTTCTCTTTATTTCTCTTTCACTTTGCAGGTAGATCCTTCACTCATTTTTCTTTTCTTTCACTAATATGCACATGCTTCATTACATAATATCACTTGCTCCATTGATCATTAACACAAGATAATCTCACTTTAATATCATTATTTGTGCTCACTTTACTAATTGCTAATTTTATCAATGACTGTGGAATGGGATTCTCTGTTGGATTATCTAAGACATTTCACACTTGAAGGATCCCATTTTAATTGTCAAATCTACATCTCAGTTGAAGCACTTGTTTTAACCTTACATCCCACTAACATTTCATATTTTTATTTCTCTAAAATTTACCTCCAAAAATAAGATTGGTTGATAGACGTTTAGGAGAACTTCCTAAATTATCATTCAATTTTCCAATATTTGAGTTTGGAGGAAAGGTAAAATGCATGACCTCATAGTTCTCTTACATAGCTAAGTCCCTTGTAGGAATGAAGGCATGTGATTTGTCTTGAAAAAATAGGTGGGTGTCGCTAATGAAGCCTTATCTTCCTCACTTAACCTTCCTGCAGCCACCTCGAGTCCTTACCAAGGTGAATGAATTGAGGGGAAGTAATAACTTATAATATGCAATTAATAAAATCAACCAATACCACTTTTCTTCACACACTCATGTACAACTTTGGTTTACCTTGCATGTAATTGGCTAATTTATAAGCTCTTTCTCAAATACATACAAGTTGGATTGTGACATCTACATTTACTTTACTTGCAATAATTTCATTCTTGTGATTTTCCACTTCATTTACATGCTCATATTAAGTTTCCTTTCATGTTGTTATATCATATTTGAGCATATTGACTTTCAAGTACAAGTTTTTTTCACTTGTAAGCTCTATTTCCATTCAATTTCTCATGTTGCAAAGTTGTATATAATCTTTTGTTATTATTATTTTGTCTTGATTCACTAACACTTGTCTTGCAATTTTCCCATTCTTGCAACTTGTTGTAACTTGAAAATTTTATTTCATTGCAAGTATTATGATTTCGTTTTGAGAATATATTTCTTGCACATATATTATTAATGGAATTGGTATACTTACAATTTTCCTTGCAAGATCTATCTTGTTGAATATAGTTTATCTATCCACATTGTTGATGTTTATATGCTAATAAATATTTTGTAATTGCTAATCAATTTAATTCATTTCAAGTTATGTTTCAAGTTATTTGAATGGTGAATGCCTAATTTATTTATTAACTATCTCCTGGAACTTGTTAGATTTAAAAAGCATTCCTTAGAAATATTACTTAAGGCCTACCCCCCTTAGCTTAGCTAGGAGAGAGCCTAGACAGAGAGAATTGGTATTAGGTGACAACCCCTTCTTTGAGTGTTGCCAAAAAGGACACACCTTGTGGGTTTGAGGATTTTTCCCACATTCTTGGGTGTGAGAATTGTGTGGACAAAAAAACCAGCTTGATGGAATCTCAATGGAGATTAACCCTCTACTTGCATAAGAAAATATTGCGGTTAACAATGGAAACTCAAAGGTGAAACACCTCATTGTGAGGTGTCGAGAACCACTAAATATTTGTATTATGATGATTTAGAAACTTGCAATGGAAATTGAGGATGTATCCCAGTGCTTATCCATTAGGTAGTGGATTCAAATACACAGTGACTTGGATCACTAGAAACAACCATGCATGCCCATCTACAATTGCAACTTGCAACTCACCTAGTATGTATGTTCCTCCTACTAAAAAATGAGCTAAAATAAACTACTAGGAGAAAATCACTTGGATATATACCAATAATGAAAACATCTACCAAGCATGAAGAAAACTACCAATAAAGCTAATGAGCTTTAAGATATAAGCACAACTTATTAGAGTGAAAAAGGAATTGAGGTTGGACACCCATGAAGCTCATCTGATCAAGACATAATGATGCTCAGTCTTGTTGGATGCTCTAGCTGGTCATTATTAGGCTAATGAATTTCAAGGTGCTCTAGCTTCTAAATCAATCCTCAAGTGATGAACCAAAGTCAATGATGAATGATGAGAAATGAAATGATGATTTTTTTTTTATTAGCACAAGGTGAAAATCATGAATTACAACCATACAATTTCATTTCCTTAGAGTTGGATGAAGAAATAACCATAAGGCTTGACTCAATGAAACATATGAAGAGGCAATACAATAAGATGATACAAGACTCCTTCTATTATCACTTAAATACTACCCATGCCTACCAAAATGAATACTCAACCAAGGAACTACAATGAAAGGAATGAGGCCCTCATCCAAGATTGACCTAGACCAATTTATCAAGAAAAAACAATTTGTCATCTAATATCAAATTCATGACAAACTCAAGACAACGTAATTTAGTAGAAAAGGTAAGGAAGTAAAGATAACAAAAGACTTGTCTCTACTCATGCATGTGCAGAATAGCCTCTTAATATCCAAAACTCCATCAAGCTAAGGCTGTCTAAAATAATAAATAAATCACATAATGATAGTTAGAAATAAAAATGCCTAGCTAAAAATGAAGAATTAACAAATGGAAATAGTAATAAATTATGAAAACTCCGATATAGAATGAAAATCAACACTAGTTTTTATTACTAGAATTTTGTCAACCTTTTGTGATTGATCAACATACTTGGCTAACCAATATGACCATGTATCCAAGTTATTGATCAAGTGGGAAACATCAACATAGTCGAATCTTAGTGAAGCCATTCAAGAAGTTTTCTAAGATGGAAATTTGTATTCACATTCTTAATGGTCAAGCAACAAATTAAGTATGCTAGCTAAACCTTAGATCATGGTCCCTCGTTAGTGATAAAAAAGAAGATATAAATGGTACCTCCATTCATGTCTACCTCTTGAAACTTCTCAATCATCCTCAACTCAACTAGACCATGACTAATTTTGATATCCAAACAACAATCTAGTTGAGGATCATCTTGTTGACTCAAGTCTAGACTCCACATAGTTGATTTGTTACTCTTCTTCTTCAAATTTATCATCATTGCTAGAAATAATCAACAAACTCAACTATAAATGTGGCTTTTCATCATTGGAAATTTCATTTCATGAAATATTTCCACAATTTTTTTCCTTTTTAGTAGAGAGGAATCCTTACACTCGTAAGGAAGCTTTCCCTAAATTTGTTGGGTTCTCACTCCATAAAAATAAATGACTTTGAATCATATGAAAAGACATAACCCAATAAAACACTCCTTGGTCAAAGTGATTAATGCATCTTATCGAATATTGTGACAAATCAAACATAAAATTTGGGAATAGTTTCATCTTCTCCCTTTTTAATATGAAAAATCTTCTTAACCAAGAATTAAATTTTCACCCACAATATTGATTCAATAACCATGATCAATCGCGATCTTTCTACAAAAGCAGTCATTAGGGGGGACTTAGATAATGATTTTCTCTTTTGTTCCAAACTAGATGTTCAAGTTTGTTAAGTCCTGGAACTATGCATTATGCAAGGTATAATTATGGATATCTTCTTAGGTGTCCAACATGATACAACCTTATAACAATGAAGTCACCAAGTGAGATAGAAAATAAAAAAATAAAATAAAATAAATCTCACTAGTGTTGTTATAAATAACCAAGGATTGCACCCCCCTAGCCCAAAGTAGCTCACATGGCAAGCTAGTGAAAATGTAAAGGATATATGAGTGAGAGTTCCCATGTTCAATCCCCTAGAGTGCTAACACGTGTGTCATTTTCTTGGGGGGGTGAGATGGTGCACCCAAGTTGTTATAGTGGCAGCGACCGAAATCAACTCCGTGTCACACAAGTACAAAATCGGACCAGTTGTTGATTACTATAGCATAAAAATAAATAAATAACCAAGAATTTATCAAGTCATTAGAAACAACACCAATTTGTTATGATGCAAATCTACACTAATACACTCACCTAACAATTATAGGCAATGTAGCCTTATCATAGTTAGGTGCCTCTACATTCATATTTGGTTCTCTTCTAACCTTAGGAGAGGTGTCCCTAGGGATTGTATGATATTATCAAACTAATATATCTGTATAACAATCCAATTGATTAGTAAACAAAACTTTCCATATAGATACCTATAAGTTGTCTAGAGAAAAGGTAAATTCTGAATAAATAATCAAGATGGTCAATATCAAATCCTTAATGCCAATTAAAATAGTGAAATGTAACAAATGAAATGAATAGAATATGTTCCTTAAATCATCAAATTAAATGTAGTAAAGTTGACCAAATATTACAATATAACTAAAAACTATCCAACCAAGAGATTGAAAGAGAAAGAAAAAGGGCACAATAGAACCAAATCAATGTGTTATTCAAAAGACCAAATTACATCATAATGACAATAGATGACATGTTGCAATAGTCTAAGTAGCATCCAATGATGAAACCAGTTTGTCGGATCCAAATGGCAGAAGGATCATAGTAGAACCAAATCAATTTTTTATTCAAAAGACCAAATTAAATCATAATGAAAAGAGATGGTATGTTGCAATAGTCTAAGCAGCATGCAATGATGAAACCAGCTTGTTAGATCCAGAAGATGTAAGGATGATGGGAGTTTGTTGTAATATACTCAAATAATATATTCTATCCCTCTCAAATTTAAATATTCCAACCCTAGGTGACTAATGTTCATATGATATCAAATAAAAAAAGTAATTTGTTGAGTTTAATTAATGCTGAAATTACATTTCAGACCATAGCATCAATCACACAATAAATGGAAATTATGTAGCAGAAGCATAAAATTAGTTTCACACATGCCCAAGAAATTACTCTTTTTGTCACTCAAATTTTACATAGAAATGTGACAATGCTCAGGGCAGGGTTGTCACTCTTCTCCTAACCCTGTCCGTTTAAGTTGTCTCCTAACGACAAACTAGGGGGGAACAATTTGCTGGGAACCAACGAGTTTAAGGAGACACAACTGAATGGCCTATCAACTTGGTTGAAATTAAGTGGAAAGTATGATTATGAAGCATGATTTTATTAGATTCATTGAGATTATAATTTATATACTAGTTCCTTCAAATATTAATTACTTGCACAATATGAAGTAATGCACCAACTTACCAGATGAAAAGTTGTTACAATATGCAAATTCCATCCTATATTAAGTGCAAGAGCTAGATCTATGTGCGATTCAAGCTCTTGGTAGGTTTTAATTATATTCCCACTCTAGGTGAATGCTTCTCCTCAATTATTTTGGAACTAGTATTGAACGCAAGTTGTAGAGAGAAGCCCAAAGGAAGGAGGCTAAGGCCTCCTTAATGATGCCTCCCGTGGGGTTATAACCACCTAGGTGCATCCATTCCTACAAGGGATTTTCTACAAGAGAAATACAAGGTCACTTATGTTAACTATGAATGAGGGTCTATATTTCTCAAATTGTTTGAAGAAGGTGGTCCTATCTTCTTACAACCAAGCTTATGCTTGGAGGTACGTTTTTAGAAATGCACTTCTAAGGGCCTAGAATGAGGATGCAAGATTTGAGTAATTTCTTCAATGAAATTGCTTAATGTATTAAGTACTTCAATAAGGCAAATTACTTGATATCCAAATGATTATAGTGATATTCAACACAAGAATAGTTAGATGAATCGCTTATAGAGCAATTGAAGGACTATCTCAAATGAAGCAAGATTGACAATTCCAATGAAACCATTAGAAATTCCAATTACTTCAAGAAATTATTAGAATATCTTAATGAGATCTTATTTAAGAATTATTATGATTAAAACATTAGACTAAAGAAAAATATCATAACATTTGTCACTTAGATCATAAATAAATAATGAAACACATTGGATGATCTCAACAAGAGATTTCTAACAATGATTCTTAAGGCTAATGAAACTACACAAATGAGATTACAAGAATGCAAACACATGCTTATGCAGGGATGAAAATGGAAGGCTATTATTAATGCGATCTAGGATATCATTGTTGTAGATCAACAATCAATTTTCACAATAGCAAGCCCAAAATTCACTTGAAAACAATCACTACTCCAATGACAAGTCTTCAAACAATTAAGGAAAATAATTTTTAGACTTGTTAGGCTCATTAGGAACGATTCTTAAGATCTTAATTCAAATTTGATTAGACCTTTTCAGCAATGATAACATTCCAATGTTCAATTGCAAATGAGACAAAACACTAAAAAAAATTATTAGTGAACCACTTTAGGATATTTGGGTTAATAGCTAGTTTTAAGACCCTTTCTCAATCAAAATGTGTCATTGCTTAACTCACTTATGCCACTGCTATTTGATGCTTCATATTTGATATAAATTTTACATTTAGAAGAGAGGGATGAGGGCAATAAATTGGAAAACCCTTCGGGCTAGTGGCATATGCCAAAATTTGGAGGTAAGAGATGTTGGGTCCTTCATTTTGGGGATAAATGTTTGACATGTTTTGACCAAATTTGACTGATAAAGAGTCGCAGAGGAAGAATATGAGGAAAGAGAAGGAATATGCTAAGATATGATAGTTGAAAAAGGTTATCCAGGGAAATACGAATATATGCAGTCACAACCGAGTTGAAACAACTATCAACAATAGAGGAAGCAGTTGTAGCCGAGAAACCGAGGCGGCCAAGAAGGAAAGGGTGGGGAATTTGAGGAAGAAACCAGTAGTCCAAGTGAGCGGAGTGCATAAAATCTGAAAAAAAAAAAAAAAGGAAAAATGAGGAGAGGAAAAAAGGTGTGTACCGAAATGTTGTCTCAGAGCCTATTGAGATTCACATGATCATGGTTTTTACTTGGTCCCATATTAGTCTATGTTCCAACTTCTTGTTCTATTGGAAGGCATCAGAGCTTGAATGTAATTATGTATTGATAGTTGAAACTAATGGAAAAGAGTTGCAGGGATGTTTATGGACTTACCTATGTTGGTTTTATGCGACCGTTTAAAATTTTTATTTTGAATGCATGTGTATACTCTATGTTCCTTTAAATGCTTTAGTTGTTGTCTTTCACAATGGTTATACATATTATGCAGTGTTTCTAAGTTAAAAGGAGTTGTTAGCCTTTGTGCGATTCCTCTTGATGCCTAGCTTCCAATCGCTTACCTAAGTAATATAGTGGCATGAATCGGGTGATATGCTTTATTATTATTGAGTAAGGTGAAAATGTCGACACTACACTAGACTATAGTAGACCCTTTGTCGACCACTGTGCCTGAACCTTGGGTCTCTACCCTTCCATAATTTTGTTCCCACAAATGGTTCCACTTTTAGGACCTAAAATTCACTAAATGAATCTAGAACATGTTGTAGAGAATTTTTAAGAAGGATCTACAAGAATTGTGGAACGGACAAGTAGATCGGTTTATGTCTCAATAAGCACATCTCTATCACCAAAGTGTGAAGTGGGTGAAGGAATAAATTTAGTATGCAGAGCCTGCAAGCGACTAGTACGAGATATTCAATTGTAAATTCCCAAGGGACCTCTACAACTAGTTGTGAAGGCTGCAAATTAAAGGAAATATTGGCAGCCAAAGTAGATCTCCTTGTACCTAGACTCAGGTTAACCTCATTGAATTACACGGCTTGATACAAACCTAACTTGGGTTGTCAACTTCTACATGCAAACCACTCTAGAAGGGTAAATTATCGAGTTTTATACAGAGGGCCATCTATCCTTTTCTAAGGATAAGGCCATGTTCAATTTAGGACTACGAGGAATATTATTGAAGGTGATCCCATTGTGGATTAAAATTTTAATCGTAGAAGAGAATTTGCTGGTGTTCCAAGGCCTAGCCATGACAACTTAAGTCCCCAGCACTGGCAGAAGGATTAAGGGGAGGAATGGTACCTAGCTAGGAGCTATGAAAATATTGGAGAGATGGACACAAAAGATTTCCAAAAGGCTAGAGATATAAGGATAAAAAGGAGATCATAGATAGCTAAAGAATGGTGGGAGAAAGCTTTACAGGAGATCCATAGATGACAAAGGGAGATACACCAAGCAGGAGTGGCATTAAGTAGTCCTGAAGCACGAGAAGGAGAAAGATCTTGGCTGAAGTTGTGAAGCAATGGGGATGAAGATAGAGTGAAACCTACTCCAGCAATAGAGGATGGGACTGCCATAGTGACAGAGGTTGAGAAAAGTAGTACATATTTCCCCTTACGAGTAGAGATGGGACACCAGATGGATCAGGATCTATAGGCCACAAGGAGGGCCCAGATGATGACATGCACTTCACTATGAGGAGATCATTTTCCAAGGATGATGCATCTACCACGAGTAGTGAATCATTTCCTCGCAGTCTAGGTAGCAACTCCCCCAACCTTCCCTTGGTACTTTATCACAACCCTAGTTGATTATTATCCAAGCTAGTTAAAGTTATAAAGGTCCACAAAGTATGTAATACCTACAAGGTTGGTACCTCTAGTCATATAAATAGTAATTGTAGTTTGGGTCTCCAAGGATCAACATAACTAGGCTCCCAAGGATTTATATGTGTTCCACCGATTCAACCATGTATGGTTGGTAACATGGTGATATCCTTAACTCAATATCTTGAGTTATCTAGGAAAGGAAATGAGGATCGCGAACAACATTGGTACTTATGTGAGGCTATCTAGAGGGATCACTAAACTCCAGATGCCATGAATCTGATTAAATTTTAGGCCACTCTTTGAGAAAGAGCACTACGATGGTTTATCAAGTGATCCGCACTACAACAAAACTCAACGATAAACAAAGTCTGGTGGGAGTTTGTTCAAGAGTTTAAACTCCCACATACTAATCAACCAGGGCTATCAGAACTATGGGAGATCAAGCAACAGGAAGGAGAAACTACCTGAGAGATGATGCAAATATTTAAGGATGTTATTGGAAAGTTGAGCTACCCTATTAACCCCAATCATCAGTGGGATTGGTTCATCAAAGTTTTATTTCCACTTACCCACATGCCTTTGGGTCATCAACGAGATTGGTTCATCAAAGCGTTATTTCCACTTACCCATGTGCCTCTAACTCAATAGAAAATTGAAACTCTGTAAGATTCCCTAGAACAAGAAACATGAATTGAGGCCATGGTAGGATACCCACATGAACACTAAGGAGGAATGGTTTCCCATGACCCCACTCTCATAGGACTGCAGCTTCAGATCACTAATCTGACACAAAAGTGGAGGGACATGCAGTCAGCGTGAACTTCATGATTTCACATGTGGTCTACCAATTTCCATATTGAGGAGCATCATTCCATGGAGTGGCCAATAATGTGGGGCTTGAGAATTCCCTCCATACTAGCGTGGCCTTCCACATCTTTGGCTGCTATCAGAGTTGTGTAGATTGGAACACAAGGTTTACATATATGGAATACACAATTCCACACCTTTCCTAATTAGAAGGGTACAACTCCAAAAAAATATTTTGAAATCTATACGAAATATGTACATCTCCCTCACCTCTATCCAATATTATAGAAGTATTCAAATGTTCCAAACAATGTTCTTTGTGAGTTTTGTGGTTCACTAGCTCACCACATTGATCATTATAGAGTATTGGATTCCCTAACTGACCAATTAGATCAGTCTACCTACAAAATGACTGAAGATCCTCGAGGATGAGGAGGTGGAGGAACAAGGGAGGGTAACAGGAGGTAGAGGTCCAATATGTTGTTACAATTGAGATCAAGAGGGGCATGTTCTATGCATGCAATAGAATATTACCTAGAAGATTTTCCAGAGATAATTTTCAGATGGGAAGCACAACCACAAAAGGGGAGAAATTTTAATTAATGTAGAATTGAGGGAACCTGAGCCAACTCCCCTCTCAAACATTAACATATTCACATGGGGAGGAAAGAACACGGAAGCCGACTTTGGGTCCACCCAACAACCAAGGACCATAAAGTCCGCTTCACCAAAGTGCTTCATTCCAGTCAGTGGAATCAGTACTATAAATATTTCTTGGATATTTTTAACAAGTTGATTTCAAATAATGATCCCCAAGGAAAATAACCGAAATCTTCAAATTCTAGAAGCCCGTAACTTTCATAAACCAATTCCCAACCTATAATAGAATGGTTCATGCTAGTTTTGAAAATTGTGAATGACGAGAAAATATTGGGGAAGTTGCAAAAAATGCTTAAGTTGTTTTCAAGGATCTGGAGCTCTTAGAAGGGCTTGTTTCTGCCAATTTTCCCAGAAGGAATTCAAGATAGGTGAAAAGGAACAAGAAAAGGACATGGAGGGAATTTCATGTTGATGCTCAGATTGCAACAGTTTAGATCAAGGACATGATGCTAGACTTGGGTTCAAATGTGAATATTCTACCAAGAAAAGCATGGGAAGCCTTGGGAAGACCCAAGCTGGATGTCTCGCTGATTCAGTTACACATGGAAAATCAGTACTGTATCCTCCTAGTTGGATTCCTAGAAGATGTAGAAGTTGACATAAAAGGAATAAATACATATGTATATTTTGAGTTAATAGACATTATGGGAGATAAATACCCCTATCTGACATTGTTGGGAATAGACTGGGCCTTTGAAAACTATGTTGTGATTGACCTAAATAGAGAAAACAAGACCTTTGAAGTGGATGGAGTCAGGGTGATCCATCCGTTGCACCCTTATCAAGGGTGTAGGTTCATCGAGCCAACAGATGACAAAGAAGAAACTGAATTGTTAGACTTGTTATACCAGCTCATAATAGGAAAAAGTGAATATTATATTGTTGATTTTTTATATCTTGGGAGGTAATCCAAGCCCTAGGGTTCGGGGTTTGGAGGTTGGAGAACCATAATGGTTCATTATGGGCTTGGAACCCAAGGTTAGGGTTTCATACCCATTGATGTTTGTGCCAAAACCATGGGTATTTTTGGACATGTGATGGATTAAAAATATAGAGGATGATGAGAAGAATCCAACGCATAGAAAATAAACAAAATATGAGTTGTCCTTAATGAGATATGAATTTTTGAAGTTGTTGAATGAGCTTGTCATAAAAGAGTCAAGTCAGCCTATTGATTAGAAGGCATATGTACAAGTTGTCAAGCTCATTTGGACTTCTTAATGGAGCCCTTCTATTGCGTATCTATAGAAGGTGATTTTGGAGACATCACACACCATCCAAGTACAACAATTTGTAGGAAACCCATCTTTTGAGATAGTCACAACTCAAAGGGAGAAGGCTGAAGTCATGAGGAGCAGGATTAAAGTAAGTTTTGTGGGTTTGAAAAATTTAAGGAGAATATAAGAAACCAAGGTTGAATAGGGTTTTTTTTGTGTGGATAAGGGTGTTTTACTTCATGATTTTGTAGGGTGTGGGCTCTGTGATAATCACATAGGTAACACAGAGCTATTGGGATAGTTGGAGGGGGTTGTAAAGCCTAATTCCTATAACATAACCATGGTATAGGAAGCATAGCACAATAAATCTACAAAGGAGGGAAGCCGCAATGGATTTGAGTATGGTTGTAGTGGTTGAAAGGGCTGACATAGAGCTATAGGAAGTCATAACTAGATTATATGACTACAACAGTCAACCAAATCATATGAAGGTATGTTTTCATGTCAAATTGTATGTCCTAGTTTGGGCAATTGGATGGTAAATGTTTTGTATCATGTAGAAGCAAAAGAGGAGGGGCCATAACTAGTGGTTAAATTCCCTAACCAATGGTAAGATTCTACAGTGAAGTTTTAGATGTTGGATTGGGAACTTTAATAGTTGTTGGAGGGAAACATGACAGTTCTCAAGTGTAGCCCTTGATTAGTTGTCACAAAGGGCTCTTGGCAGCTAAAGGTGGGTGATGATCGAAGCCTAATATGTAGCTCTTTGAAGGAAAAAAGAGGTTGATAAGAAGGAAATTGGATAGATCAAGTATTTTCCAACCTAGAGGAGAAGATTGGATCAATCGGTGTGCATTATAGCATAAGTGACTTGCAACAGTGATAGGTGGTAGCCCTCTTGGAGTCTCTATGTGTTTTTTCTTGATGGGCTAAGGGGAAACTAGAGAGAAGATCGGAAGTGAAGGACCCACAGGATAAGATACAACATAGAGGTTGTGATTGTGCACTAGAGAAATGACATTGTCATTGTATCTTGTATTCCTGTACTTGCGGGTATTTGATGGCCATTATCCCTTGTACAGGAGCCCTAGACTATTGTATTATATGTGATAATATAACGAAGTTAGGTTACAAATATTTTTTTATTTTTCCTATTGTGCACGTAATTGATTTACTACGTTATATTGTTCCATTGTGCAAATAGATTTGTTGATATTCTTGGTTTGGTAGCATCAAAGATTTATGATTTTATCCTAGACTCCAAGGTCATGGAAATTGAACATGGTTTCAAAGTCAGGTTCAAGATATTTTGGGAGACAGTGAATAAAAATAATGCACAACAAAATACAACTTAAGAGGGAGTTGGTCACATTGTAGGACAATGGATCACTACAATGTCAAAGTTGTAGGTTGGTCTCTAGTATGAGGAAAAGTTGGAAGGGTTGTCCAACTATACTCCTTGGAAGGAAAGGATTAAGTTGGTATTGTAGGTCAACAAGATATGAGAATTCATCAAGAAAGAGATCAAGAAGCCCACCGACCCTAAGGAGCTGGAAGTGTACAAGGAATTTGATACGAGGGCGATATTGATCATCATTTATTGTGTGAAGGATCCCTTAATACCTCAGAAGAACACTTCACATGAGATGTGGATGGCTCTTCATAATTTGTTCCAAAATAACAATAAGAACCAATTGTTGGTATTGGAGGATAAGTTGAAGTTCACCAAGATGATACAGGGTTAAGGAGTGACTTTGTATCGAACGATATTGTCTCGGGTCAAAGATGAGCTTGTTTTTGTCAGTCTGACTATTTCAAATTCTGATATGGTGAGGATTGCTTTGAAAGGGTTCACTGAGGAATGAAATCCCTTCATCAAGGTGATCACTGCTAGAGAGAAGTTTGCAGACTGGAATAGGTTGTGGGACGACTTCGTTCAAGAAGGGTTTCTAGATGAGGATCATGATCCAAAGAAGAAAGCTTCAGATGATGATGTGCACTTGCAACATGAATGAAGAGTAAGGAAAAGAAGGACTTGAGTAAAATTAAGTGTTTCAACTGTGGTGAGATAAGTCATTTTTCATCGAGATGTCCAATTAACAAGAAGATGGGAGATGATGAGAAGAAGAAAGGGAAGCAAGTTGTTGATGTTGACACTTATGTTGAGTTAGATGATCTCACCAAGATATTGGAGGAGGAAATTGCTATGATCTCTCATTTATTGCAGGGTACCATTGATGAGGATGCATGCTACGTGGTTAGTGGTGCATCAAAACATATGGTAGGGTCATAGGAGGTATTCAAGACTCAAGATGACTGGGACTCAAAGTTTCACATGGTGTTGGGAGACAAGAGTAAGAAGGAGATATGAGGATCAGGAAATGTGTCATTTAGGATGGAGATAGGATGAGTGATATGAGTCCAACATGTATTGTTTTTACCAGGGCACAAATATAGCATGATATTTGTCTCACTGATTGAGAAGAAGCGATTTGAGGTCTTATTGTAGGATGGGAAGGCAAGACTTAGGCCCAAAGGCTCTAGCTCTATAGGTATTGTGATTGGAGTTAGAGTGCATGTTCTGTACAGGTTAACGAGCAAGCCTATGGATCATGAGAAGAAGCAATAAGAGGACCAAGCGTAGGTTCCAGATAAGCAGGTGTAGGTGCAGGCTTCATAGGGGTAGGTATAGGTTTTAGCAGCTTAGAGCGAGTTGAGTTATAGAGGGAGTTTGTAGTTTCATAGGGAGATTTTGCATCCGAAGAAGAGTGTGTGGTGAGTGGGGCAAGAGGGTACTTCTACATATACCAAGAAGGAATCATGGAGGGATCGAGAAATTATACAGGAGAAGAAGAATAAGAAGGAAGCTTCCAGTGACATCGATACTTTTGAGAGAGGTGTAGTTTATGCTACAAGGATTGTTGCAATTGTGAGCATGAAGAGTTGGGTGAGTGTTGCAAGTAGCGATGATGATGATGAGTTACTTCCTAGTCTTGGAAGTACCTCCCTCGCTAAGAGGGAGCTTTTATTTTTGATATCTTTGGAGCTACTCCAAGCCCTAGGGTTCAAGGTTTGGAGTTGGAGCACCACAATGGGTCATTGTGGGCTTGGAACACAAGGTTGGGGTTTTTCACCCATTGATGTTTGGGACAAAATCATGGAGCTTTTTGGACATGTGATGGATTAAGAATATAGAGAATGATGAGAAGAATCCAATGCATTGAGAATCATGAAAATCCAAATTTTTGAAGTTGTGGAATGAGCTTGTCATGAAAGAGTCAAGTCGACCTAGTGATTAGAAAGCATAATGACAGGTTGTCAAGCTCATTTAAACGTCTTAATGGATCACTTCTATTGTGTATATATATAAAGTGAGTTTGGAGACATTACACACCATTCAAGTGCAACAATTTGTAGGAAAAACTCCTTCTAATATAGTTGTAGCTCAAAGGGAGAAGGTCGAAGTAATAAGGAGCAAGATTAAGGTCTCTTTTGTGGGTTTTATAGAGCTGAGGAGAAGCTCAGACAAACCAAGGTTGAAGATGGATATTTTGGTGTAGATAAGGGTGGTTTACTTCATTATTTTGTAGGTCGTCGGCTCTGTGGTAATCACAGAGGTAACGAAGGGTTGTTTGGGCTTGTTGGAGGGGGAAATAAGGCCTAATTCCTACAATAGACCGATGGTACAAGAAGCATAGGACAATAATTCTACAAAGGAGGGAAGATGTGGTGGATTTAAGGATTGTTGCAATGGTTGAAAGGGATAACATAGAGCTATAGGAAGGCAGTTGGATAGCTCAGGTATTGGCTAGCCTAGAGGAGTAGTTTGGATCATCTTATGTTCATCATAGCATAAGTGACTTGCAGCAGTGATAGGTGGCAGCCCTCTTGGAGTTTCTATGTTTTGTTTCTTGATTGACTAAGGGGTAGCTAGAGAGCAGATTGAAAGCGAAGGATTGACAGGACAAGATACAACATATAGGTTGTGATTGTGCACTAGAGTAGCAAGATTGTCATTGTATCTTGTATTCTTTTACTTGCGATATTTTAGGGCCATTATCCCTTGTAAGGGAGCCCTAGACTTTTGTATTATATGTTGATAATATAACAAAGTTGAGTTACATATATTGTTTTTATTGTTCATATTATGCACATGATTGGTTTACTACTTTATATTGTTTCGTTGTGAAAAGTAGCCTTGTTAAGATTCATGGTTTGGTAGTATCAGGGATTTAATATTATATCCTAAACTACAAGGTCATGGAAATTCAACATAGATCTATCCTACAACAGGAGGGTCGATGAGCTGAAGGAGTGTGTAGAGCTCTGAAATTGGATATGAAGCTACATGGGATGACTGGAAACAAGGCAGACACGAGATCAATACTAGGTGATACACAATGATCCACCGTATCCACTAGGTTGGAACCGAGGTACTAGAATTTCCTATTTTTAATGGTATGGGTTGTGTTACCGATTTTATCAATGAAGTTGATTCAAACATTTTGGAAGTACATAAAGTTCGCTTGTTGGATGTTTCCCTCCACGTGACCCCTACAAGGTGGTGCGGATCTCACCAAAACTACCTCAGAGAGTTGCAGGTGTTTAATTTTGCATTGTTATCCAGATTTGGGTATTCAGAAGACTTCATGCCCAATATCACTAAGTATGAAGGGTTTATTGATCCTCACCAACATATAGAAGACTATAAAGGCAGATGGATCAGAGAAGGACTTCCAAAAGATATGTGGGTGCATATCTTCATCCACATTTTGGGGACATTTCCATAGGTGTGGTACGTGAAGGAGGAAATAAGGAGGAAAACCAATGAATGGGACCATATGACAACTCAGTTCATCATGAATTTTCCTTCGCTGATGACGATGAGAGGATAACAACTACTCTAAAAGAAGTCAAAAGGGTCTTGTTCCCAGTAGGTAAGCTTACTTAAGACTACTTTGATTAGGATGGCTTTGATCACATATATGAATCCAAATTCCACAATGACCTCAAACCTAATGGAGATGATTTAGATGGGTTAAGGCACTTGAAATTTAAGGAAGCTAAAGGGAAGTGAAACGACAAAGATGGGCCTATAACTACTAGTCTTCAACTACAACCTTTGAAGTTGTGGAAGTGCAATGCTGACACTGAAGAAAAGCCAAAGTTAGCTTCGATTGGGGACTATTAGGATGAGCAAATGAGTTCTTTCTTTACCACCAAGTTAGTATTGTAGAGGAGGATAAGAATAAAACCACATTCACAATTGAATGGTGGTCCTATGCCTACCATGTCATGCCCTTAAGACTAATGAATGCACTGAAAGTGTTTTCAAGGGTCGTAATCACTTCATTCTAGGAATATATCCATATATTTCTAGAGGTATACGTAGATGATTGGACAATCTACAATATTTTTAAAAATAATTTCATCTTGCTCCAAGTGATGTTTGACCTCTGCAAGTAGTTGTGAATCTCCTTGAATTTTAAGTGCATTTTTGTCATCCCTTTTGGAACACTCTTGGGGCATATAGTTTATAAAGAGAAAGTATGCATCGATCTTGCCAAGGTTTTGGTAATTCTCAGTATGCCTCCCCCAACAAGTCTTAAGTAGCTAAGATCAACTCTCAGGCACACAGGATATTATCGCAGGTTCATCCGAAACTATGCCTCGATCAATGCACCACTGGAGAAGTCGTTGAAGAAATCATAGAGGTTTTCTTGATCTGATGAATGTGATGTTGCCTTCAATGTGCTAAAAGAGAAGTTGGAAAGTGCACCAATCTTGCTTTACCTAGATTGGAATAAGAACTTTCATGTCCATATCGATGCATTATGAATCACTATGGGAGTTGTTTTGGCTCATCCTAGAGATGTAACCTTGATCACCCGATCTATATTTCTAACAGAAAAAAATTCCACTATGGAAAATAACTATACCACAAGTGAGTGCAAAGTGCTCATAATGGTGTACTCGCTACAAACATTTAACACTACCTTCTGTGGGAGATGTTAAAGTTCTTTAGTGAACCCTCCACCTTGAAGTACCTAGTGAACAAGCCTATGCTCGAAGGAAGGATTTGTAAATGGCTTCTACTATTTCAGGAATTCACATTCAAAGTAATCATTAAGCCAGAAAGGATGAATGTGGGTCCTTATCATCTTTCCCAGATAGAATTGGGTGAAGTTGGGGGTCAATAGATGATCAACTCCAGATGTTTACCTATTTCGGGTTGAGGCTGCACCCGACTACTTTGAAGGCATTGCATTGTTACTAACCACAAGAAAATGTTTGTACTACATGTTAGAGTCGGTCTAGTAGCCCTCCACCAGAGATCAAAGCTCTTTGCATTTCATAATTAAGTGTCCCATCAGTGTGATCATGTTGCATTCCGTTAGGCATGCCATAACTCTGCTGGAGGAGCTTATGTCTTTTATTCCCCTCCTGTTTGGCACTGCTAGTTCAGGTTTGTTTGAGTCAATAAAGTCTTCAAAAATTCATTTGTCTTGTCAAAAATTTCCAGGTCTTAGGTCTAGGGTTGAGTCAAATTTTGTCTTGAGAAGTCATAAAGGACCAGCATGCTAGAGGGATGTCCTTCATAAAACATCATTTCAACAAATTTCACTATTCTTCAGTTAAATTTCCACTTTGTTTTCAAAAACTCTGTTTTTGAAAAACAAAGTTCATTTTCTCATTTTTTGTAAAAATTCTCAAATTTTCAAATTTTCCAAATGTCAAAGTGCAGCCTTGGTCTCCTTTTCCAAAGCACCTTGGAAGGCTATCCCTGCAAAAATTTTCAGAGGAAACCATCAGTTCAACCAGTTTTTCAAAGAAAAGAAACCAAAAATCAGAGCCAATTAAGTTCAAAAAGTGTCAACACTCAAAACATTAGAAAGTGGGTTTAAGGAAAATGTAAATTCAAAGGAAGCATATAAAAGCACATTTATATTCATTTGTAACTCATTTGCCTCTCACAAGCTAAGTGCAAACTTGCAAAGGCGATTTTATGAGTTATTGAGCAAATTTTGGCAGTCTTGGTAGCGCGCTACGTGTTGGGAGTGGCGCGCTACGCGTAGGGGAGGTTCTGGCAATGCAAAGTTACACGGGCGCTACGCATAGAGGGCGCGCTACGCGTTGGGCAGAGGGTGCTACGCGTTGGGTATTTCGCCCTAAAACTTGCAGAAAACACGCAATACACCTCTCTCAGCTCAAGCAACATTCAAGTAAGCTCTTTTCATGGTTGTTTTGTTAGTTTTTGCAAATTGAATGTAAAGGAAATATGACAAATGCCATGAAATGGAAAACAAGAAACCCTAATGTTGATGTGTAAAATGAAAGACTAAGTTTGCTAGGGTTTTCAAAGATATGCTGCCCAAGGTTTTCCCATGATTCACCCTCATTTTTCCTCTCATATTCATCACTGTTTCTTTTTAAATTTCCCATAAAATTCCACAATATTTCTTAAAAAAATATCAAAACCCTACTTCACCCCAAACCCTACAATTTCATAGTTTCCTATGTTATTTCCCTTCCCTAAATTCCTCCTTATTTTCATTTCCCCTAATTCCCTCATGTTTCCCTTTCCCTAACAATTCCCTTGTCTTTATGTTCCCTTGGTAACAACATTTGAATAAAAAGTCAAAGAGCATACAAAGTCAAACAACAATCAAGTGTGTGCACAGTCAACATATACAGTTCAGCCATCCTGTCTTCAAAACCATGTCAGAAACTGAATCAGATTATGAGCAGAGTGATTACAGTGGATCAACACTGAAGGAAGAAGTGCCTAGGAGGCATCACAAGGGTGGTAAAGGTGGTCGGCATGTTAGAGAGGAAACCACTTCTTTGGCTTATTTGCAAGCTTGTCCATTTGCGTTGTCTTGTTTTCGATACCAATCATGTTTTGAGTATTGTGAGAAGATCTCACAAATTCAACATCACAGGGAATTAGTCTGCTTGTTTGTCCTACATTTGCACAATGGCCATGTGAACCTTGTAGGAGTGAATTTCACACTATCACCCGAGGTTGTTGCTCAAGCCACCGGGATACCAAATGTTGGGGAAGAGTGGACCAAGCGCAAGCTACTAGGAAAATTTCATTACCAACCATACATCAAACCCGGATTCACGAAGAACCTTACTACTGTTTTTCCTTTCAGATCCCTAAGGGAGGAGTATGAACCGTTGATGAGGCTTATTATGTGCTACTTTACTTGTGAGGGCCGATTTTCACGTTTATATTCGTACCATATCCGTTTGTTGATGTATTTTACCCGGGTACAAATGATGAACATACCATTTTTCATGTGCCGGAATATAGAGAAGATGGTGCCTGTAGTGCAAAGGAAGAGCCCCGCACAGCAACTCAAAAGCATATATCATTATGCACTGATCGAGATCATAGTGATGCATCAGTTGGCACAACAATGTATTCCATGGGAGGATTTCGTTTCTCGCGACTTCTTCACAGTGCCACATCCACCTCCTGAGATTTTCCATGATGAAGGGGCTTCACAGCAGCCGGACATTCATGAGACCGAGCATGTTGATGCTCCACCATATGTAACATATCAGAAAGGCCCCAAAGCCTTATTTGCAGTTGCACGGCGAGTACTATCTCCACCCGGGGTGGAAGGGGTCTTGTTGACTTCATTGACACAGCAAGTACTATCTCCACATCATGTGGAAGGGGTCTCGCTACCTTCTTCAGCACAGGTACAGGTTTAGAATTAGGGTAAGAGGCCCATGATTGACGAGGGTCCTTCAAGAGGTCAGGACACACATGTTATTGATATTGATGCTAGCTCTCCTGCCTCAGAGCTCAAGGATATCATCCGAGAGAAAAAGGCCAAGAATGAGTCGCTGCACAAGAAATTGCAGATTGAAAAATGGGTGATTAAATATTTAGAGCAACGTAACAAACAGTTGGAGGACGAGCACGAGCTTTATGAGCAGTGGAAGATTCGTGAAGTCCGGGAAATGGCCCCTAGGAGACCCGGTGATTTGACACCAATAGATTGATAATCCATGCTTATTCGGGTGAACACTCACTTGGAAAAGTTTTTGGTGAAATCCAATAGAGATAAAGATATGCTCCGCCACATGAAGAATCATTATTGGGCCCGCATGAACGTGTGCAAGGCAAAAATGAAGGTTCTCAAAAGACGATTGGCCAAAGCACTAAAACGGAGGAAAAGGCCCGATCCACTTCAAATTTTGGCCGAAGCCACCTTGAGGGAGCATGGAAATCAATGATACACCTCCAGCTCAAAATTTAGACAATTTGGAGCAATTTTGGTCATTTTTGAAAATTTTTGCCAAAAACAGGTTTTTGTCCCCAACGCGTCGCACGCCGGGCGCTACCCTTTCGTTGGGGAGGTCCATCTCAGGAAAAGTTTGTATTTTTGGATTTTTCAGGACAAAATACAGTTGCTCAGTCATGGCCAAGAAATTTCATGGATATTTGAGCCCCCAAAAGGTCAAAACAAAGCAAAAAATGACCTTCTACAACTTTTTGGACACACAGGAAGCAGTCTTGGGAGATTGCAATTTTGGAGGGTCAAATGGACACCAAATTGAAAATTTCCACTTGGGATGGAAAGTAGACATCCAGACCGTTCCAACAAGCCCACTTGTGCCTCATTTGGATGCCAGGACGTACCTCACAATTGGCCTGAAAGGCGCACTACGTGTAGAGAAATGGCGCGCTACGCGTAGGGGAAATTGGCCAAATTTGCACTTTCAGCTCAGGACAACGCAGATTTTGACCAGTCTTGACTTTTCATAGGATTTTTCACTTTATTTGATGTAACTAATGTAATTTCATGATTGACATGGCTCTTTTTACCTATTCTAGAAGATTCATTCATAAAATGTCAAAAAAATAATGAATGAATTGGTTTCCAAGTTTATAGAGGCAAGTTGTTTTGATTGCCTAGTTTGTAGTGCTCAGTTTAGAATTGGTTGAAACAGCTCCTAGAAGGAGGAGCTCGACCCCTAGAGGTTAGGGAATGGTTTGGCTTGGTATATATATGTAATTTTCCATTCAGTAGCAGAGGTTGGACTCTTGGGATAGTTTGAGACTATATTGTACATATTTTATCAGCAATTTGGCAAAGGAAGACCAGGATTTTGCAGCACTACTTGGGATCCATGTGGTTTTATGTCTTGATGGTGTGTTTCTTTTAGTTCTTGTAAGTTATGTATGTGCATCATTATCTTTATTAAATCTTCTCTTATTAAGCAAATGAAGTGTTAAGGTAGAATCCATGAAACTGCCATGCTCTGCCTTTAAATTTGTTTAATATTCTATGTTTTCTTCAGTTTAAGGAGAATCCTTGAGACCTCTTGCTATCCTTAGCCTCTCACCAGTCTGATATATCCATATCACTTGCTTTAAGGCATCAAAACAATTGCCTATCTTGCCCCAAGTGGACCTCTACAAAAACTGTGCCTCATCCCCGCACCCAAAATTGCCTTTCCCTTGATTTCAAAAAAATCATAAAAAATCAATCCTAAACTCTTTATACTTAATACCTAGCCTAAAATCAGTCATAAATTCGGTCATCTCGAGCTTTTTCTAATATCTTTTTCCGAGTTTGACCCGGAGAGAGCCCTCTCCTGTCCTCGTAGGGCTAGCTACGAGGTTGAGCATGGTTTGATGTGGACTTGAGTCTTGCCTTATTTCAGCCTAAGGCGGATTTGAGCGCTAACATAGTGGCGACCATACTGGGGAGAAATCTCAAATGTTTTGCTTGTTGATGAGTTCGTTTCACAAGCCTTAGACGAAGTCTGAAGTCACACCGGGTAGCTTTCGAAATGCTCTTGCTATGCATAAGAGAAAGTAGATAAATGCTGCTTCAGTCAATCTCCGGTTAGCTTGCAAAACTTTGGCTTGCAGATCACACCAGTACTTTTGATCATTCTAGACCTTTGGATGATTGAGTCTAATAAATGATTGGCTGAAATACCTTCATTCTTTTGATCTCGTGATAAATACACTGGCTTCGAAAAGACATACCAGAGCTAATCCAGATCTGAATCCACCTCCTATTTATGAAAATCCAAATCTTATTCGAAAATTCCTCTGCCAAGAAAGCTCGACGACTCCATTGGTTAAATATCATTCATGTCCCGCACTTATTGAATACCTTAAAGACATTCCTTTCGTCATAAGGTTTGAATTATCGTTGTTCAAGACTAAGTCCGAAAACGCTCTCGCTTCTATTGTTCCAAATCCTGACTTCGCTGCAGCTATTGAATTTGAAAGGCATAATAAATTAATTGACAATTTTATCTTGAGACACCTTCAGACCACCATCCAAGCAGCCAATCTTTCTGAGTTTTTGGAAGCCATATCTGCAAACATTGGATCTACTGTCACGACATCTGCCTCAAGGATTCCTACTGAACCGCCTTTCATTCCTACCATTCCTTTGCAGCCTACAATTACCTACTCTGAAACTACAGCTAATTCCCCTTCTTCATCCCATATTGCTTCTCCTCTGCATACACCTCCGCATACTCCCCATACAGTAGCTGCATCCACTCCGCCAACAACACCGAGAGTAAATCCACCAAGAGCAATGGCTGCCCGCTTTGCACCTCTTGCTTTACCTCAACAATTGCATGATATGCCAGCAGATTACCAAAGTAAAATTCCTTTATTTGATGGCACTCCTCAAAGTGTTTCCGCTCAACAGCACATAAACAAAATGGAAACTTTTTATGATTTATATGAAATTGATGACGAAGATGTAACTATGTGATTGTTTGTGCAAACATTCAGAGGAGAAGTAAGAAAATGGTTCAGAGGTTTGGGAGCCAGAAGTATACCTACCTTGGCTGAGCTTCAGAAGCAGTCTCTTGATCGTTGGGAACTTAGAAAGGATCCGCTCCAGATTAATGGCGAGTACAATAATATCAAACGCAATCCCGGTGAGTCTGTCCAAGATTATATTATCAGGTTCAATACAGTTTATAATGCTATCCCTGATGATTTAAGACCATCTAGAAAATCATCTCTTCTTAAATTCCCGGATGGCTTTGATCCGGAGATGGCTTACTCATTACGGGATAGAGATCCACCTACTCTAGAAGATATGCAAAAGATCGTTGTCAATGTTGAGGCAAATCTGAACCACAAGAGAGCACGTTTGAAGGCAGAGAAAAGAGTGACTATAAAGGAAGAATCTACATCATCAGAACCACCTTGGCTTCGCGAGATGTTCAAAAGACTCAACCTTGACAAATCAGAGCAACAGATTCATAATCCAAATTACCGTGGCTAGCAGCAACCTCAGTACAGAATCAAGCAGCGTGAACCAAGAGTACAAGAGCCGGCAGCCCAGCAACCAATCAAAACTCCTCTTTTGCAGAATTTTGTAACTCAAGATTCGGATTAAGATATTGATGTAGCAGGGGACCAAAATCACTTCTTTACTCCTGATGACCTGCCCATTTACATCACCGAAGAAGATGAGTATGGAGAAAGTTCAGGCACTCAGTAAGACGAAGATTTTATCTTAGCTAATGATGCAGATTTAGATGATTACCAAAGAGGATATTTGAATGCCTTGTCCACTCAACAAAAGCAGTATTCATTGAGGAATCGAGATGTGCCTATCAATCCCATTCAGAAAAGGAAAGAAGCTACAACACCAAAGATGGATTCACCGACACCGCCGAAGAAAGGAAAAGAGACAATTGATCCCACAACCAGCAAGATATCAGCAGCAGAAAATACAAATAAAGAAGCTATAATCAAAGATAGAAGAGAGATTTTGGTCAAAGAAGTCGACAAAGTTTCAGCATTTAGTTTGGAAAATGAAATTTCCAAATTAAAAATATCTATTCCCTTGACTGAAATCATGAAAAACAGCAGTTACCGAGGTCAAGTTTCCAAAATTCTGAACTTTGATCCCATACTTGACACGGTGAACGTTGAAGATGATCAGCTTGAATTGATCTTTGGACCAGCACTGGATGGTCAGTCCCCTGAGAGTGATGTTCCTCCCTTTTATATCAATTTGAGATTGCATGAATATGTCTTGCATAATGCCATGTTCGATTCGGGTGCTTCACATAATTTGATGCCAAAGGAAATCATGGAGAAGCTGGGATTAGACATTACCAGAAAATATCATGATTTATATTCATTTGATTCCAGCCGCGTGAGATGTATCGGGCTCATCAAAGATCTGGTTGTTAGCTTAGATCAAATCCCGACGAAAAATGTCTTGATGGATGTGGTTGTGGCATACATTCGTCCACGGTTTGGTATGCTACTTTCAAGATCTTGGGGAGCTAAGTTGAAGGGTACTTTGCAGTTAGACTTCTCTTATGCAAAAATTCCAGTCTTCGGTCAAATGAGAAAGTTATATCATGAGAAAAAGATTAAATATATGATAACTAGTAAAGAGAAGCCGATCAATCATCCTGTAAATTATGTACATACTGATTTGGAGTCGTTTGTTTTATTTGCTGATAGTTTTAATGATATAGATAGTCAGTTAGTTCAAGCAGAAGACATACCAGAGATCACCAAAAATTTCAAAGAAGTACTACAGAAGGAAAGAGGAGAAAAGCAAGCTGTCATGGAGCAAATAGCTGAAGAAAAGGGGCAGCAAATGGAAAAATCAGAGGTAGTACAATTTCAACACTTGGAGGAGGATGAATATGGTATTTGGACCATGGATTTTGATGGCGCAGTAGGTAGTGATGGTGCTGGTATTGGTGTGTGGATTCGAAGTCCTTTTTCCGCTCAAGACAAAGTTTCGAGCAAGGTGAGAGTGTGCTCTTATAAACTAGCATTTGATTGTTCAAATAATGAGGCAGAATATGAGACTCTCATCGTTGGCCTAAAGATTCTTAAGAAACTGAAAGCTAAGAAGATTCTGGTCTATGGGGATTCCGAGCTGGTGATCAAGCAAGTAAAAGGTGAGTTTCAGGCCAAACATCCTCGTATGAGGGCATATCGTAATGCAGTCTTAGACATTTTGAAGTTGTTTTCTGATTATACCTTGACATGTGTGCTTCGCCTACAAAATGGTGTTGCGGATGGACTTGCTAAGGCAGCAAGCAATTTGAAAATTCCAATGAATTCTAGCAACAAATTTGAGATTCATGTGAAGCATCGTCCCACCGTCCCAGATAATCAACGATGTTGGCAAGTTTTTCAAGATGATGAAGAGATCAATGAGTTTCTGAAAAATAAGGGTAAGTTCAAAGATTCCTCAATAGATATTGAAAATGATGATGGTGATGACAACATACAAGTAAATCAAATGGATGTGTTGCAACTTAAGGACAATATTATTCCTAAAGGTTTGATTCCTTTAGAGGAGCTGTTTGACGAAGATGATGTGGCTCGCAAACCGACATTGAGATCGACGGAAAAGGGTGTTGAAGAGGTGAACATCGGGACAGCTGAAAATCCCAAGATGGTTAAGTTATCAAGGTCATTATCACCAAAGGTAAAAGCTAAATATATGAAATTGTTATCTTTATTCTCTGATGTATTTGCATGGGATTATTCAGATCTGAAAACATATGATACAAATATCATCCAGCATACTATTCCTATCAAGCAAAATCAGAAGCCTTTTTGTCAAAAGCTGAGAGAATCAATCCCAAATTGCTGCCATCAATTGAGAAAGAGGTAAACAGATTGTATAAGTCAGGAATCATTGTGCCTATTCGTTTTTCAGATTGGATATCCAACTTCGTGCCCGTAAGAAAGAAGACAAGTGAGATCCATTTATGTATTGATTTCAGAAATTTGAATAAAGTGTCCTTAAAGGACAACTATCTGCTGCCCAAAATGGATCATATATTGCAGCGAGTAGTTGGAGCATCAAGGATGTCACTACTCGACGGTTATTCAGGTTACAATCAGATTTTAGTGCATGAAGATGACTGTGACAAGACCACATTCACCACTCCATGGGGAACATTTCATTATGCGAAGATGCCGTTTGGTTTGAAAATGCAGGAGCTACCTTTCAGCGTGCAATGGACGTGGATTTCGCCAATGAGAAAGATGTATTCTTGGTTGTTTATCTTGATGATTTAACCGTATTTTCAAATTCTGATGAGGAACATTTGTATCATTTGAAAATTGTTTTCCAAAAGTGCAGAAAATATGGCATCTCACTGAATCCGAAAAAGAGTCTTTTTGCCATGGATGAGGGCAAACTTCTTGGTCACATCATATCTAAAGACAACATCCATATTGATCCAGCACGTGTTGAAGCCATTCAGCAAATTGAACAGCCCCGAAACAAGAAATAAATTCAGTCTTTCAATGGTAAACTGAATTTTCTGCATCGTTTTATTCCAAATCTAGTAGAGCATCTAAGAGAGATCACAAGCATGCTAAAAAAGGACAGCCAGGTAAAGTGGACCGAAGAGGCAGTTAAATCATTTAATCTAGTGAAGTTAGCTCTTTCTACAACTCCTATTTTGATCAGCCCCGACTACACTCAAGATTTTGTTTTATTTTCATTTGCTTCTGAGAACACTTTGGCAGCTGTGCTAATGCAGAAGAGAGAAGGTGTAGAAAAGCCCATTGCCTTTTTCAGTCACATAATTAGAGATGGAGCATTGAAATATAACATCATCGAGAAGCAAGCATTGGCGCTTATTAAGGCCTTGAAGGATTTCCGTGTGTACATATTGCATTCTCATATTCTAGCTTATGTTCCTAACGCATCAGTTAAAGATGTTTTAGTACAGGCAGATCCAGAAGGGAGAAGGGGTAAGTGGATTGCTGCATTGCTAGAATACGATGTTGAAATTAAACCCACCAAGCTGATCAAAGGTCAAGGACTCGTGAAGCTAATGGCTGAAACAAATCTGCAAATCCTAGACATAAATTTGATTGCTGCTATGTCTGATGAAGATGAGGAGAACCCATCCATTCAGGTATCTGAAATGTTTCTTTCTTCCCCATGGTATGCTGATATTTTATATGTACTTCAACATTTATCTTCGCCTCCTGGAATGCCAAGAAAAAAAAGTAGAACATTGAAATTGAAGGCTGCTAAATTTTGCATTCTCGATTCAGCATTGTTTTGGAAAGACCCTGGTGGGATGTTATTAAATTGTTTGGTAGAAGATGAAGCCCAAAGAGTCGTAGAAGACTTTCATAGAGGAGAATGTGGGGGTCATTTGTTTTGGAAGACCACGGCAAAAAAGATACTAAGGGCAGGCTATTATTGGCCTTCACTATTTTCTGATGTATATAAAGTGGTTAAAAATTGCCACGAATGCCAAATTTTTCAAGGAAAGCAGAAGCTCTAGCCTTTGCCTCTCAAACCAATTGAAATTAGCACACCTTTTCAGCAGTGGGGATTGGATTTCATTGGTGAAATTCATCTGGCACCATCAGGACAACATCGATGGATATTGACGGCCACAGACTACTTCACAAAATGGATTGAAGCAATTCCTACTCGACAAGCTACAGATGCGGTAATTATTTCTTTTATCGAGGCCAATATTTTGTCACGTTTTGGATGTCCAAGTAAGCTAATCACGGATAATGCAGCAGCGTTTAAGTCAAAAAGGATGATTGAGTTTTGTTATAAGTACAATATTAGTTTGTGACATTCAACTGCATACCACCCTCAAGGAAACGGATTGGTAGAATCATCTAACAAATCCTTGGTCAATATCATTAAGAAATTGTTGGAAATCAGCAAAAAGGGCTGGCACAAGAAGTTGATAAATGCACTATGGGCTGATAGGG